>JAPYZA010002262.1:0-47565 GCA_030522685.1 Eupelmus azureus | reverse complement strand
CTATCGAGCAGTAGACGAAACAAGTTAACTTGAAAAATCGAAGCAAGTTAGAAAGTAAGTCAGTCGACGAAATTGTCTGGGCAGCATCGGGAGGAAGCGAAGCTGGGGGGCCGGGTGATGGGGCCGAGGGTAGAGAGGGAGAATGCACCACCCCGCGGCGCGCCCATCGCATTCCTCACATCGTTCTCTCGTCCCGAAGAGCTACATATACAGCGCGCGCAGCAGCTGCTTTGAGTCGCCGCTCGCGCCGAGAGAGAGAAGGAGAGGACTCCGCAGCAGCGAGAGAATCAAACCTGCTCTCTCGGCTGCGCGGGCAGGTATTCGCGCCCGGGCTTCCGTCCTCGCCCTCGCGCGCTCGCGCTCAGGCCAATTCTCTCTCCTCTTCTTTGAGCGCCTGTTCACTTTCGATTTCCTCTGCGCTCGCGTGCGCGAGAGCGAGTCTTTGCTGTGTTCGAGGGTGCTTCTCTTTTTCAATTTAAGCTTTCTCGCCGAGGAAAAGCTTGAATATGGAGAAGAAGCTGGGTATGCGTATCGTGGAGTTTCTGGTGATGGAGGTGCAGGAGAGCGCGGCCTTTGATTGCATTTGTAGGCAATATAGTCATACTTGTTGCGGGGAGCAGTAGGTTATAGCTCTACAATTTGGTATTTTGCGGTAGAATGCTCTTACAGGAAAATCACAGCAATGGATGACCAGCAAAATTTAGAAATATAAATTGTTTCAGTTTTCGTTAAATTATTCGGCTTAAACGACAGGACGTTAGGCAGTTAAGTTTATAGTTCCTCCATAAGCATCCAAAACTTTATATAACGCGCGGCATTCCAGGCGCAAAGAATTCTCGTTCCGTTCTCCACCCTCGGCTAGTCCAAGCAGCGCGCGACCCTGTGTGTATACCTGCGCGCGCGAGCGAAACGCGCAAAAAGAAGAAGACGGAGATGAAGAACGAAAAAAATAGAAGAAACAAAGTAGACCACTTTACCCATCTTCCTCTCTTACTTATACACTCGAGTTCGCAGTGTGTCTCTATCCAGAATTTCGTTCCCCCCTCTTCCCCTTCCCCTTCCCTTTCCGCTCTTTCGGAGCCCTCGACGCGAGTTTGAAGCGCCTCGCGCGCCAATTAAAAGCACTTGAGAGCGAGCCTCCTCGCTCCACTCTCTCTCTCTTTCTCTCTCCGAAATACTTTTCTAATCGAAAAGCGAACGCGCGCGCGCTCGACTCAAAGCCTTGCGTGCGAGCTCGTAATGGAGTGACGATTTTAATAAAGAGAAGAATCAAGGGAATAACAAAGCTGCGCGTGCTGTGGAAGGTATTTTATTGTATTTTTGGTTGGGAAAAATTTATGGCGATGATGTATTTATGTTTCGTATTATATTTTGTAATTTGGATGATTTTTGTCAGGCAGTAACCGTTAATGAGAGGAGAGAGATTTATTTATGGTGATTGGAGTTTTGGTATTCCGTTAGAGTGCCAGAATTTTCATACGGATATTTTAAAATAGTATGTGTGGCACGCAGATTAATGGTTTATTTAAGTTTTATAGATTTAAATTCCATAAATAAATATTATATATAAAATTTATATTTTAACTTTTGAATTACTTTTTAAATCTTTGAAAGCCAACTTGAATGAATTAAATTTGGAAAGAAAAATCATACAATTGAATTGTATTAACGAAATTAATGAAATTACGCAATTTAATTATTGCACGGAAATTGCAATAACACAAAAAAAATCAATAAAAACGGTCTTTGACCCTGGTGCGATATTGACGGACGACATTTGCAAACGACGCTTGGCAGATATTTATGATTTTACAAAAGGCAATTAATTTGAGAGATAAACCTTTTCCCAGATTAACGGTAATAACAATTTTACGTTAAAGCAATATTCGACTGAACGCCGAACGAAGTTCATTTGTATTCGATTTACATATTTGAAAAAATCAAAACTATAGCGCATAAAATCGGGAAACGGTGTAGAAAGGTTTAAAAATTTAATACTTATTTATTGATAAAAATTAATTGGATTTAAAAAGTTTCACTGCAAATTTTAAATAATGTACAAGTTAAAAATTGAAACTGAAAAAAAGTATCAAAAAAATTGAAATATAATTGATTTTTTTATTTTTCGAAATATAAATTTTTAAATCTTTTTTTTAATTTTAAACAATATTTAGTATTCATGATTCTCACGATATTATAAAATGAATAATTAACAATGGAACAATATTGAAAATTAGAAATATAAAAAATTACATAAATCTGAAATGATGTAAAAAAAAAGCGCATGAACCAAATGAGCAACGATAAAAAAAAAGCCATTCTCCTTTTTGTCAAGCTAAAAGAAATCCATGAGCAACGACAAAAGAAGGAGCCCGCACAGGCTCTCGAATCTCCCATAACGAGCAACAAATGAGAGCCGGGCTGCCGCTGATTCCGCTCTCGGCGAAGACGACACGCAATTTCTCGCCGAACGATATCGGATTTCTAGTGTCTAAAAATCGCCGGAGCGCGTCCGCGGAGAGGCGGGGGAGGAATAGCTTTTGTGTCCAGCGCGAGGAATGCTAAACAGCTCCCCTTCGCCCTCCCGAAAGTGCCGCGCGCGACGCCTGAATTCCTCGCCGTGCGCGCGGCTTTATCTTCCGCGCAAATTTTATCGCTGCCAAAACGAGGCCGCTTTGTTGCTGTGGGTTTTAGTTTGATCAAATATTTTGCTCTTTTTACTTTTATATAGAAAGTTGTACTATTATTATTTCAAGCTTAAAAATTCTTTTATTACTTGACTTGATAATTGTTTGCGAAGATACAAGAGTTTAAGCTGTGTTTGACGTCACATTATTTTTTTATAATTGTCTTTTTAGCTATTGTAGAATCTATAGACTCAAACATCACCTACTTAAAAAAACTTCAGATTTGTTGAAATATTTAAAATTTGCTTAAAATCACGCAAAAAGAATGTTAAAAAAATAGAAAAGGTATAAAGTGCTGCAAAAATGTCCTTTTGTACCTTTTAAAACAACTGAGAAATGTCAAATCAAAGAATTAAATAAGAATGCAACAAACACTCCCTCGCTTACAGTATCACCACTACATTGTGTCAAAAGCAAAAAAGAAAAACGAAACCAGTAAAAGCTCTCCAGAGGTCTTAGAGCGCGAAGAACAGAATTTTACGAGCAGGAGCAACAAGAAAACTATGGGCGTTATGTTTGCACTCACACATATACATAGACCTTGACAATTAGAAAATTGAATGTGTGTTCTTTGTGCAAAATTCTTTGCGAGTTTTGTGCAAGAGGCACGCGCGCCTGCGACTCTTTTCTTTGGGAGAAACGAGAGAAGGAGCCGAGCGCTCTTATCGGGAATGCGAGCGGTTCCTATTGTGTTGGCTTTTCGTGGAGAAGTTGAGAGAAAATTTTCCGTGGCCGAGAGCGAAGAAAAAGAGCCTGCGTCCGCGGTAATTCGGTGCGACAAAGTGCTTCTTCGAGCGCTGTGTAATGTGCTTTTTTTTCACAAATGCGTTTCAACTGTGTTGAGATAAAAATTGTCGTTTGAGCTTTATGGCTAGGGGATGTGGGAAACCCTGGTAAATTTGTTAAACACTAAAAATAACAAATTTAAGAAAACGTAATGCTAAGAAAAGATATTGAAATGTGAAAAATTGTTGAGCTTTGGGTGTAAGACACTGATATGAATTTACATTTAATAAATATATTGAAATCAATAAAAAGAATTCGGATAGGTATATATGAAATTTGTTACCAAGTATTTATCTGACGGATGCTTTTCTTATTAAGTTATTTCTATTTATTATCTGTGATGAGTGATGTAATTAAACTGTTACACTGTGTAAAATAGTTAATGAAAATAAACTTTACTTTTGAAGATGAATGTATTGCATTAACCTCTCGAGATGTAACCGTGCGAGTTTCTTCTTAATTTAAAATGTAATATTTAGCTAAGCCATTTTCAATTTCTCTTGAAAAGCAGGTAAATTTTCAATTCGATCCAATCAGCCATCAATCCTACCAGAAATACACCTCCTTTTCCAATTTCCATCCTTAGGAATGCAGACGACACTCCCGAAGCCATATTATTAATAAAGCAATAAAAAGAGCGAGATAAGCCGACTCCGCGTAGTTATCCCCGCTGAATTTAATACTCCCTTCTCGAGCTTCTCTTACATTATGGATGAGAAAATCATGCGTGTCTTTCCGCGAATCGGCTCGCCCGTGATATATTAATCGGGCCGCAAAACTTTTTCCTCCCGTATATAAGGCAGACTCGCGCGCGTTCCTGCAGCTTTTGCCTCAACTTCCTTCCGCGCTCGCGCGCACAGCACTGCCTTATCGCGCTTGGAATTTATGTGCTTTTCTGGCTGGCGCGCTCTCTTCTGTTTACGAATTTACCGTGCTTAGAGCTTCGCCCTGGGAATAAATAATACATCGCGGCCGGCCGTGTGTCATAACTTTGATAAAAGTGTTTCTGAAGCGAGCGCCACGGAAAAAGCTTGTTCTCCGGACTACGCTACTGAAATAACGATTGTTTCGGGGATTTGTAACGAGAGTCGGTTTGTGGAAATTATAATTTTTAGAGAGAGAAGCGAGTTTTGGACTGTGTTTCGTTTTTGAAATTAAAAAGAAATTAAGGTTTGAGGTAACAGAGTGTTTTTACTAACATTGTACAAACAATAGGATCAAACGTATTTTATTAAATTTTACAGTGAAAGAAGTGACAGAACAGCGCCGATCCAAAGCAAATCCCATAAAGTCTCTATTTCTCCGAAGCTCTATTTTCGTATCGCAAAGCCAATAAGCATCTTCAATTCAGCATTCAAAATGCACATTCAAAGCCTCAAAGAAGCTCGTCGCCAGGCATGACAAAAGCCCGCTCGCTCGGCTGCATCTCATGTCATACATTGTATAAGAAGCTCTAAAGACCGAATATCTACATATACTCTCGCGCAATATGAAATATGAAATCAATCCGCCGTCCTAAGAAAGTAGGCGACTCCAATATTCGTCTCAATGTGACGACACACAAGAGTATCCGTTTCTATGCCGGCACGCTCTCTCTGTGTTATGTACATCCCCGCGCTTATCGCCGAGCCAATTTTCAATCGGCTCTTTCCATTTCCTTATGTTGCCAGACGAGAGCGGCGATACGGAGGGAAGAGAGAGAGAGAGACTATTTCGAGAAGCCATTGACTCTGTATGAGCGGGGTCGTTTATATATATCAAAGCCGGATGAATTTTCTGCGCGCCGCGCTTTCTGTGATACCTTTTGCGGCTGCGGTTTTTGGTTTCGCTGAGCTTTTTTAATTGGAAAATGTTTCGCTCGCTTCGAGAGGTTCGGATTTATTCTGGTAGATTTAATAAAGGATGAGGTTTGGAATTTTAATTAATTAAATTTTATTTTTAAGTTTCACAGGATACTTTGTCAAAAATGATAACTAGGCATTTGCACCTTTTAGCGCTGAGTAAAAGTTTGTAACGAAAAGGTTTTTAAAATTTGCTCTTACAGCAAAAGTCATAGCTTGAGTAAATTAAAGGTTTGCGAGAAAATTCGATATACAGTCTCCGGCTGAATTACGAAATATGAGTTTTGATTTATTTCGAAAATTCGTTCCGCTGTGTAACTGCAATTTTTTCTCGTTACTATTTATCGCTGATTGCACTTTTTATGGAAACAACGAAACAACGATCGCGAAAAAGTACGATATCACTTGCATGTAATCAAAAATAATAAAGTATCGGAAACTGTGTTAACTCTATATTTAGACTCTTTATTCAGCAGTTTTCGTGAGTAACTATTTCCGGACAACGATGGGAAATTTCAAACTACCAATGGTACCGTGCGGATGATCAATTATCAATTACAAATGAAAATAATGTACAAATATGTATTTATATAGAAGGTTGAAAAATATTGCTGAAGCGGGGAAAAATAGGCTATTGATCCCCATTTTCAAACAGTAGTATAAATTCCAAATCGTGAACTATTTTCTCCTCGACTAGAAATATATGATCAGCTACCCAAGTTTCACGTGTAAAAAAGACCCTATCATACTCTCGCCGAGACAAAAATAAAGCGTGTAACACGTGGAGAAAAGCTATTCCAGACTCCCACCGAACACCTGTCTCTCGCTGGAAATAGCTCAATTTCCCCTTTTCGCACAGCCCACTGTAACCCAAAAGGACAAGCAAAGAGAGATTACCCACACTTAATAAAAAGCTCAAAAAATCCTTGCCACTCTCACATATTGTCCGCGAGCCATTCTTCCAACAATCGCCAAGCGACCTCGGAAGCAAAAGGCGCTGCATAAGCCAACCTCCCCGGAGAAATCCCGCAGCTCGCGCATGCAGTCCAAGAGTGAGCGCTCGCGCTTGCGGAAAAGTCTTTATATGCTCGCTCCGCACGCGGCGCGCCGGCGGCGGTGGCGGCGGTCACATGGCAACAGCAATCTCCTCTCGCAAAAGCGGCCCGGCTGCACGAAGCTCTGCGCTTTCTCTCTCTCCTCTCCTTCTCCGCCGCGCGAGTTCATTCAGAGAGCTACGCGGCCGATACATCGAGGGAGAGAGAGGCTTTGCTCTTTTTGCAGGCAGCAAGTGTTTTCGATTCGGTAATGCATTTTCCAGAGTTGAAAAAGGGGATTACGCCCGGGCTGGCCCTGCCACTCGCAGCTCTTTCGAGAAGTGCTTTTTTCGCTTTGCCGGCTTCGAGCTGACGTTCTGATAAAGGTTTTTTTTTCACGGCAAAATGCTGTTGTTGAAAATTCGGGAATGTTCCTGCGAATTTTTTGTTTGTTTGGAAATCTAGAACAGGATCGATGCAGGGTGATTAAGATGTAATGAGTGTGCTCTGCTAACTGTTTAATCATTTATTCGATAAGCATGCAGGTCCTTTAAATTCAGTTATTTTGATCATCACGTATATTGTCATAATTAAACTTGATCACTCGTTTCTTTACAAATTGTCAATTGTTCATACACTAATTATTAATAAGCAAAAGTAAGAAATCGTATACCAATATAATCTACTTATTATTGAGTGAATACACCAACAGTTAATTAACATTTATTTCGAATTGTAGTTCAATCGATTATACAAATTTATCCACTGTTGGTGCACTTAATAGTCCATCGTATTAAAATAGAAAGATACTATAAATTTTCTAATGAGATTAATTTGAATTTCAATACCGACTATAAACGCCTGCCCAAAATAGCCACGAAAATATAAACCATAACGCATCGCCTACGTAACCAATAGCATTACATTTGCTCAGTTGCAAAACGAATCCAGAAAAAAAAATCAAATATCGCCCCAGCGTCAATAAAACACTGCGAGGTGTTTCCTCTCGATTGAGCTCGCGCAAAGATCAGCGGACTAATTGACCAATGCGCTCCCAGTTGTACGACACTTGACTAGAACGTTTGCATGCGGCAGAAAAGCGATAAATACACACTCTCGCAACTTTCTACATCCAGCAACAATCCCCCTCTGCCGTTTCCGTCTTTCCAGTTCGCCTCTCTCTCTCGCAGTTGTGAATTTAACAAAACTTTATCAGTGTGAGAAATAAAGGAGCGCGCGAGAGAGCGGAGAATCCCGAGGTTGGGGGGAGGGGTGGCCGCGTGCATTCGCCGGGAGAAATAAAGAATCTTCGGGGCCAAACAAAGATAAAACGTATGTATGAGAGAGAGCGATACGAGCCGCTGAGCGAACAGTCCTCCACGGCGTATGAATGTGTGTATACACGAATACACACACACACATATGTATATAGATATATATAAATATATATAGATATATATATATAGCGAAGTACAAGGAAGAGAAAGAATGAATGGAAAGAGAGAGAGAGAGAGAGAAAGAGTGAGGAAGGGATACCTTGGCCGTACAGTCACGGGCAGAATGACGGTACTATCGGCTTGCGCGATGCTTTAATTAAAGCATAATGCACGCCTCGCGCCGCAATTATAGTTGGGCCGAGAATGGATGGGAAAAAATCAGTGCAGTCCGAGAGCGCGAAACCTATTGATAAACGACGAAGCTGCGCGCGCGCCGAGCTCATAATCGGCAGCTTTAGTGAACTCGTTACAGCAAATCACATAATCATCGGCTTCTCCTTCTCCCAGCATTATTTAGCCCCTAACGTAATGACTTTTTTCAATTCGGCGCGGCACAAAGACCATCCGCAACAAAGTCGCTCAAAGCAAGTCTGAAAACCTTACATACGCAGTGTATAGAGGCTCGCAGCTAAAATTAACAGCGCACTCGATATCGGCCTGTTACCGTGAAGCTCCCAATTACTCCGGCCCTTGCGAAAAATTGCGCGGAGAAAGAGAACGGCGCGCGGCAGCTCGGCTTTCATTTTTACGCCCGGCCTGCGCGCCGGTGTGATGTAACGCGAGCGAAATTACAATATTACGCGCAGCGATAATGAGCTGCTTTCGGGAATTCCATGGGCCCCCGTTCCTTTTTCTCTGGCGCGCGCTGACTGTAGGCCCAGTCCTTAAAGGTATATATACACGCGCGCGAGCGGCGGAGAGAAGGAGCTACTTCGATGCGTGCGAGGTTCGTTCAGGTATAACAGGTTCGACCGGGGGCTCCTTTTTAAGCGAGAGGGCCCTACCTCACACACACACACATGGACGCAAGCAGCCGCCCGCCCTCGCGTGCCTGCGGACGTCAGCGTTTATATGCGTGCCCGACGACGACTTTTCGGAGCGAGAATTCCTCTCTCTCTCTCTCCCCCTCTCTGGTCAGAAAGCGCGTGGGAGGATGCGGCCGCTTAATTGGAGAGCGCGATTTTTCGCCAGGGAAATAAGTGGCCCAGAGGTAGCTGTTGAACGATGTGGCCGGGGCTTATTCGGCGGAGGAGGCTGAAGGTTTTTTGTTGCTCGATAGATTTGACGCCTGATCGGCGCTTTTGCGATCGAGCGATTTTTTTAACTGACGCTCTGTGCCTCGAGTCCAGGCTGCTTTCTGTGAATCTGGTGGGTTTTGATTTTTAAAGACGGCTGTGTCAAAAATAATTGATCAGTTGTTCTTTGCAGGCAGGGCTTCGAGAAAGCGAGGCTTGAAGTGTATTAGCTTCGTTTTTTTAAGACATTCTCTTTTAATTGTAGAACGCCTTATTGGGCAGGAACATTTTTTTATGGCGGAAAAAAAAGCTTGGGGGAAGGAAGACGAAGGAGAGCGTGCGAGTATGAGTCAGCGGATGAAGAGTAAAACGAAAGTATGTTTAAGTTATGAGAACTGATTTGCACCTATTATATGTGCAAGTGGGGCCGCGGAAGCCACGTGGTTTTCATTCGGCTACTCATTTGTATGCTTGTCTATAGGTATACCTTCTAAGTTAAGTCAGACTCTAATATTTGTTTTAACGTATCCCAACTTATTTTAAGAATTTCATTAAAACCAAAGATTGCAATAGCTGGGTTATTGCAATCGTTCAGCGCGTTATTTGATCCGATTCTTCAGATGAAAGAATTCTCGTAATGGAGCCGAAGAATCTCCTCAGAATTTTGCGGATAACTTAAAATGGAGTCTCTCTGGAGAATTTAAAACAGCCAGCGCCTAGTTCTTAATGTATAATTCAGTTTGAAAATCCGAAAGCTCCTTTGGTTGTTTGCTTACCAGTAGCTGCATAACGCCCAGAACTCAATGTCGGAGATGCGTAATATTTCGCACAGTCGAATGTACCATTAATCCAAGGATTAAAGTCACGTGAGAGCGTGAAAGTGAAAAAAAGGTACATCGATGGAGAAAAAGAAGTGGGAGCGGGGGCAGGGCATATAAATGGCATTGATCGCGTTATTAGGAGCAAATAAAGGAAATCAATGACGCGCGAGAATTCCAGCCGAGAGCGCGGCGATACAAAAAAGAAAGGCAGGAATCCCCCCCGTGAGAAGAAGAAACGCCGGGCGCAGAGGAGAGTTTAAAGATGCAGCGCCGGATAAAGAGAAAATAGAGGAAGGAGAGAGAGAGAATCGAGCCCGAGCACTGAATAGGAACAGTATATACGCCGAGGATGCTGGCGCGAGAGAGCGAGCTTCTCGACCGCAGTGCGAAATACATCATCCTTCTCTCTCTGGCTCTCTGGCTCTCCACCCACATACTTTCTCAGCCAGCTCTCCTCCTCACATTGTTCCCTTTCTCTCTCTCGCTCTCTCATCCGCTTAAGCGAGTATATGCAAGAAGGCACTACCTCAGACGTTGGCTGGTCGCGGCGAGGCAGGTTCGATTTTTGGACGCGGGGAGAATATCGTTGTTGTTGCGAACTTGTTGGCCAACTATGATACGATGTAGCGGGGGAATGCCGGGGATGTGGCCTCCGGTCGATGTTCCGGGGATTAAGGGTTGTTCGCTGGAGCGATTAACTATGTTTCGAGCGCGGCGGCCTGCCGCTGATTGTTTGCCTTTGTGGTGTCGGTTCGCTCTATTTGATTAATAAGATTTACCAAATCTGATCCCTATCTGCGGTGCGCTAACTTTTTCTTCAACATCACACTTGCAGTGGAGCAGGAAGAATAATTGCGTCGAGGGAAAAATGTAGAAGGAGTAATTTGCAATTCATTTTGAGCTTTATCTAGTCACTGATCTTTTGAGGTCGCGACATTACTGAAACGCTGGAAACATCCACTGTTCGTAGTTTCAAAAACTACCGAAATACTAAATATCCCTGGAGCTGGGATTATTTGCATTCTGAATAATGTAGAGAAGGAAGCTAGTCGCGGAGGTAAAAAGTGAATGAGGCGCGCGAAGCAGGAGGAGGCAGGCGTTAGAATGCATCGAGTCAAAGAACTCGGAATATACATCAGGAGTTGTATTTGAAATGCCGCAGCAGCAGCAGCAGCAGCAGCACACAGCGGATTCCGAGGGAGCTTTGTTTCACATTATGATTTAATGTCTTTGAAAGAGCAGTTGCCTTCAGCGGCGAGGAAACAACTAATGTAGTTTCAGAAACAGCATTATCCCCCTAGAGTACTTTCGAAAATTGAAACGTATATAAAACATAATTTCACAAGCGCTTACTCCTGGGCGCGCATTCCAGGCTGTCGCCATGAGAAAATCGCGCGCGCAAGCGCAATCCAAGAATGCAATTCCGACCGAAATCTCTCGCGCGATCCATTGAAATCCGCAGCGTGTTTGCAGGCGCGACGATGCAGAAGAAGGAGCGGCCAAAGAGGAAGAAGAAGAAGAAGAATCTCTCTCTCTCTCTCTCTCTCGTCCCCTTCTCTTCTTGCCGAGGAATGCGCGGACCGAAATATCGGGGCTCTCTCTGCGCGTATAAATTACGCCGCGCCCGCGTCCCGATGGACCTCGCTGATTTCGCCACCGCCGCCGCAGCAGCAGCGGAGCGTGCATTATACATGTTGGGCGCCCTTTGCACTGATTTTTCGACGCTATATTCCTCTGTGTACTTTCGCGCTGACGTTTGCTAAGCTTCATCGGCGAGGGCCTAGCCGGCTTCGTGCGGTTTGGGATCGAGAGGGACGCGGTGACGATTTTGGAGCTGGCTTTTCTTTCGGAACTATGTCAGCGTGCTGGAGGTTTGGGAAATTTCTATGTAGGACTGCTCGCCGAATTAAAGTGCCTCTCTGAGGGCTTTGAGATCTAGGTTTTCGATTGTAGTCAGGCTAGTGTCGAAGTACGCTGACTTTATCAATCTAGCGTTCGTTTAAGGATTTGATCGTATACTCTTTGCTTGTGCAGCTTTTTGACAAGATTACTTGAATTTGTAATGCATATTTGAAAAAAAAAAGAATTCTTAGTTTGCGATGTCTTTTTCGCTTATGTTATGCCTATTATAATTACTTTTACTAAGACTGACCTCGACGTGGCAACTAAAGAGCAAACTTGCTGGCCAAGCAAAAGGGTTTATTAACAGCCGATTAAAAGTCGACTCGGCCGAAAGCTCGCGCGACAGCGACATGCCGCCGAAATACCGAGAGTGCGGCACGCAGGTCATTGATTCCTCTACACGAAGAAGCTGCAGCAGCATGCCAATGCTACTATATACTCTCTCGTTCGTGGTAACACCCACCCCACAACACACCAACACCCCCCCCCCCCACAGCGATTCTTTCTCTTCGTTCGCTCGCACTTGTTACTCATTTTTGCGCGAGCTCTTTTCTTTTCTGCGCGTATATTTTTATCCCGTTCGCTGTTCTATTCTCTTCGATCTCCCGCAGCAGTAGCGCCGATCATTTATTCCCTTTTGGAATCTGTCAGCTGGATGCGGGCGAGCTGTATTCTGTTAGTCGGAAATTTCTCTATTCCCGGTACACGCAGCTGGCGGAGAGTTGGACTGCACTGGATCGGGCTTTTGTTGCCCGCCCGTGGACTGGGGCTGCAAAAATAGCTTGCTGAGAGATTTCTGGTGCGCTTTGAAGTAACGAGCTTGCCGGGATGCAATAGTTGCTGGAAAAGTCATGTCGCGTTATACTTTGAATCTGAAATTTCTTTGACTAAGATTGTCCCAAACGGCCCTTGTTCATGTCAAGCTGGATTTTCGTATTAAATCTGAACTTCCTCGTTCTATTTTAGTGCTTCAATTTTTTATAAGCTTCTTCTTCGCAGCTGTTTCGTCATTCTCACTTCGTTCTCAAAGTTCAACAATTCATTATCTGGTGAACAACGGAATTTCATTCCCCCTTCAATTTATTTAACAATATGTTTACTTATTCGCCATATTTTCCCACACCTCACCTTCAGCGCTTCGACAGAACTATTGAGCAATTAACAATTAATTCACACGAGCGAGTGGAATTTTTCAGGTAGCACTGCAACCGAGCAGGATTTACAATGGTTTATCTGATTGTAAACAAGTTCCTGCGTTATTCGCACTACTGGAAATGGCGTGCAACATATCTTCCTTTGAAATCAGACCGAGCTCCATTCTTACCGGAGCTTGCACTTTCTGAACTTCATTCTCAAGACTTGAAGCCAGCATCTGGCTTGCTATTTTCGAATACGCTGAATGAACGTACCCAGAAGCCTGATTATTTTCAATATTTACTTATACGCGAATCTACGCGCGGTCAGAACCTTTTCAGCTTGCAGCGTAATTTTCTTCTTTCTTTACGACAACCTTTTTAAAAATACACGTGGCAAAAACTTGCCGAATTTCGCCTACACACTTGCCCTCGCTTCCATTCATCTCTCCTTCGCGTTGAGCTCGTAAAGCCGACTACGCTTCTCCGTTCATGCATCTCTTAAAGCGTCCAGAACGGCTCGAGTCTAGCGGCCTCGCCTCGGAGGTAGCGGATGATTATATCGAGCGCACAGCCCAGAAGTATAGGCTGGAGCTCAGCCAGGAAAGCTGCGAGCGGCTTTCGCGAGGAGAAAGAGTTTGCACTTGGCTTACGGGACTGCACCGCTCTCAACCCCCCCACTTGATGCCCCAGACTCGGGCATAAAGCTGAACAGCTGTTGTGAATGACCAATGACGATTCTTCTTCCTGCCTACTCCAATTTTGAGTGTAATAAAGAGCTTTCCTCTTAGTCAGTTACTTCTGATAATGCAGAGAGCGTTTGATAGAAAAACGTTAACTAATAATGAAAACGTTTATGTATTTAATCTGATATAAAAGGTTAGCTTTTCAAATCATAATTAAATCAACCTTTATTGCAAAAAAATAACTCCAAAAGGAGAAAAATTCATATCAACTTCAAGATATAACTCAATAATCCAATCTTCAACTCTGCATCCAAGCGAAATTTTCAATCCCATCCGAAAGCGAACTCTGCTCGGGGCTGCAACTTGTTCTCCCATTTTCTGACAGCGCTCATAATATATATTCGGCATCTCGCAGCGCGCTGCCTCGTTCGCGCGCTCGCTCGCTTATATACATAAACCTCATACAAAGTTGCAAATGCCCGGTCATTTCGTTAAGCGAACGATTCTATTGGTGGCCTCGCGCGAGCATACGATCAGCTCCACGCCGGGCGAAAAAAGAGAATAAGATAAAGAAGATAAAAAGAGAAGAGGATCCTCTTTCTCCTTCTACTTTCCCACCTTCGCTTGTATACACGGCTCGTCGCCTTAACAAACCACTCGGCGATTTAGAGATGTAAATTTTGCCAGCGCTCTCGAGAAAAGCTGGCCGCGCGCGCGGCGAGCGAAAAAGGGGGCGAAAAGAGGAAATAAAAATCGATAATTTATAGCGAAGTTTTACGAGCTTCTGCTCCCTCTCTCTTTCTTTCTCTCGCTCGTTCGATCGTAAATGGCACGAGCGAGCAGCGAAGACTCTCCGATCGCGAGATTAGGAACATGCAAGGAGGTCTCCTCTTTCCGCTTCGCTTCTTCTGTGTAGCTGTGCGTCTATGTGTGGAAGGACGGCTACAAGAGGGAGAAGAAGAACGACGAGCTTGAGAATGAGAATCGCGGCTGTAGCTGACCAGATAGATGGGGAGGTGGAGAGGGAAGGAGCAGGCTCAAAATTCATCATAGACGTAACTTCATTGAAGATCCCTGGTACTCAACCGAGTCTACCTACATATAAACAGAAGATGAGATCAGTTTGGGTTAAACTCTACGTTTCTATTCAGGTTGTTTGCTTTTAAAAATTCTTGGATATTCTGCATTTATATAGTATTTTTATAAACTTGAAAAAATTTTACCATCTGGGATTTAATAACAACAGTCAACAATTGTGCTAAAAATTATTTGGGAATTATTTTTGCAGATTATGATCAAAACAATCGTCACTTAAAACAATTATCGCCAACATATATCTTAATAAAATTATCTCTGTAAATAGAACTTGATATATCTGGATAATCACCCAAATAAACACGCCGATCTCGACTCTAATTAAACTATCTCATTGAGCATCAGCCCTCTTAACACATACCCAAAAAATAACGCAACGAACCGCAGCTTCCTTCTACACCAGCAATTCCCCAGCGTAAAAAGCGATCCCTCTTTCTCAAAACACTCCTAATCACTCCTATCTCTCCCTGGCCCTTAAAAAAGCTCACTCAATTAGCCTCAACTCATCCAGCCGCAGCCAGTCATCTCCCAATCTAATCTCCGATACGAAAAGCCGCGCGCGGCTCTCTCCCGCCCCGAGGAAAAGAGGCGAGAGAGCCAAATCCACTTTTGGCGCACGCGACGGAATCAAACGAATGCTGTCGCTGCAAGCACGTGCCATTCCCGTCTCTATTCTTACCCGCGACTATTCTCGTAACGTCTAGCCTGGCCGCGCGCGCGCGCTGCCCACTCCGCTCGCAGACAAGTCCGAGATGGCGGTAGATAATATCCGGATAGATAAGCCAAAGGCGCTGGACTTGTAATGGCTTTTTGGGATGGGGGGGGGGGGCGGCAAACAGGCCGATTTGTCGAGGATGAGCAGTTTTGCTTCGCGGTGTCTGTGTCCAGTTTTCTTGGTTTATTCGTATTTTGCGGAGGTAATGTGGCTCGGAGCGTGGCTTATGGTATGGGCTGTGGCTTTATGGCTGGTTTTTACCAGCCAAGTCAGAATTCTTCTGGCTTCGTCTGATAGTTTTCGTAAACATTTTTTGAAGATATTAAGTCTATCCATTAATATGATTTAAGACATTACTATTGGACTTTTATCGATAGTGTACTCTGCTTGGCATCAATAAATATATCCAATAAAATTTATTTTATGAACAATTTATTAAAAATTTGTAGTGTAATCTTTGGATTATTTAATCTTCAGAACAGTTTAGAGAACTCACCCGTATATATTATAAGAGCTGCCAGGACGATCCAGCGAGTCAAAGCGACTTTTTTAATTAAAAAATTCGACTATCTCTCTCTCTTTCTCTCTGCGAAAAAAAAGGTATAAGCCGCGCGGAGCCACAAAGCTGTCCTTTTTTAAAGTTTTCAGCACGGACTAGCGCGGAGCTTTAAAAGAGCGCTTAATTTACATACACTTGGCAGGCCCATTATATCGCGGCCGAGAGATAAGGCGAGCTCTACTCAGCCTCAAATATTTACTATGAACACTTAAAATGTAGATCGAGCCCGAACTTCTCCTAGTGCAAATATTTAATTTTAAACCGTTTTCCCGGGAGATAGGGCTAAAAATGATTTTAATCAAAAGTTCGCTCTCAGCTGGGAGCATTACACGCTCGTATCCAGAGCTTTTCCAGAGCACGGCTATTCCCGGCAAATGCGAACAGAAGCCGATTCTGTTTTTATGTTTTCCCACCGCTTTATCGGCCGTTTTCTCGGCTTGCTTTTTTTCATCGAGGAAAAGAGTCAATTTCACGACGAGCAAAAGCTTGTTTCAAATTTTTCTGTTTTCTTCGTCGCCGCGCTTCCGCCTCGTGTATATACGAGCGGAGCTTGCAAGCTCGCGCACAAAGCCAGGGGCAATAAAAGGAAAGCCGGGCAAAAATTCAATTAATGCGCGTTCAATTTCGGCGTCGCATGCGGAGTCACGTAATAGCCGCGACGCTGCATCCGCAGAAGATCCGCATTATAGATCACGGATGCAAGCATGCAAAGCTTAAAATTTGCCCTTTCCTAGTTTTACATATCCGTTGTTTAAACATCCCTAAGGCATCATTAGCGGGGAGCAATCGCGGCCGGCGCAAAAAGCTGCGGAATCACAAAGTGGAATGATAATTCAAAAGAAAACTGCAAGGGCTAATGGCTTTTCCTGTTGGCGCGCTATCTCAGCCGAGCCATCAATAAAGTAAAGCCCTTAGTAAGCGCGTTAGCTGCTCTGTCTCACTTTCTCCCGTCTCCCCGCTCGAATGCTGCTCTTTCACCTCAGTCGTGCGCGTCTGCCAGCCCTTTTCCCTCTCGAATATATCTAAAATGCAGTCGCTTCTCCGGGAAAGCGGCGGCAAGCATCGCGAATTCGCCTCGGGTCGTTACCACCGCTTCCTTATATAGATATATATATATATAAAGCGCCGTCTGCGCGTGCAAGAGCGCCCGAGTCTAAAGCGTCTGTCTCTGCCTATATATGCCTCATATTTGTGCATCTGCATCGTCTGGGAAGGCGCGTATCGTAAATCCAAGACATTAGAGGTGAAAAATTGTCGGCTGAGACAATTTTTGCTGAGACTTCGTCTTATGGAAAAGCGGTATATTTAAAAGATATTTTTATTTTTTTTCAGGGAAGACTGTAGCGCGCATGCTGCCAATATCTTTTAACATAACGCTATTTTTCGAGCTTGCGTTTATTTGGCAAATTTTCTTCCGCAGTCAAGACACTCAGTCTTCCTCAAATCTTTGAAAATCCGCAAGCGCAACATCAAACACAGAGAAATCAGCAACCGAAACAAAAGCCAGACCTCGCATCAGCCAACAACATCCAAAGCTCCGCGTCCACTCGTCCTGTCCTCATCTTGTCGCAAGCGCAATCGGCTCCTCGTCGAGTAGCCCCACAAGTACATCCTCTCCCTCTCTCGGCTCGTTACCGCCATCTTTACAATCTCTATCGAGTGCCTCTCCACGCTTATCCAGGCGGCGCCTCCACTCCCGCGAGCAAAATCAACGTACATACACGTACAGAGGCGCAGCAGAGGCCCCGAGGCGCAAGCGGCTCTCTCCGCGAAGGCACTCGTCAAATTCAATTTGGAGCCTCGGAGTCGAGGGGCGCGTACGTGCCGTCGTCGTGCTGCCACGCGCGCGCGCCTCCAGCCACTTTGGCGCGCTGCTCTGCATCGGAAAAATATCCTATATACGTGCTCGCGGGGGCTGGGATATTCTTGCGGGGCCCGCTGAGCTGGAGAAGAGACTATTGCGAAGAATTTTCTCCTGCGCGAGCGCATAAGGCACTCGGTGAGCTTTGATTTATGCGGCTCGATGAGATTTCTTCTTGTGGCGTGTACTCGTGAGCTTTAATCCTTTCTTTGCTTTTTCAGTTTTTCTTTGGGATGACGGTTGATACTGCGGGGCTTGTCGATGCTTTGATCTTCGCTGCTGTGTTTTTAGTTACGAGAGCCGGAGCTTAATTTGATTTTTCAACATTTCGCGCGACTAATCTGCAGATATTTATTTATGAGGCATTGCCGCGTGGACGTATCATTCCTCGCCAAGTGCATTATTCAAATTTGAAAATTAATCAAGGTCACTTAATATGCTAATGCAGCTCGTTCGCCGGCCAACTCGGGAAGCAAAAGGAAGGAAAGGAAGAAAGAAAGAAAGTTTTGGCGAAATCAATAAACATCCATTATCCCCCTTCGCGATCCCGGCGGACCAAAGTCGCCCGGCTAATTTATTCATGCGCGCTCTCAACTTTAACGCCGAAAGTCTCAATTATAAAAGGATGATTCAGACGCGCCAGAAGGAGGCGGCCCTAGAGGCCACGCGGGGGAAAAAGTAGCGGGAGAGAGTCAGTCGTAAATCGCGCGCTCTCGGCCACTCTCGATTCCTCCTAATTTAATTTTGATCCCATAAAGAGAGCGAGCTGCTCTCTCGCACAAAATCACGGAAATTATTTCGCGGAATCCAGGGAAGTCCTGCGGCCGGGCGCTAATGCAGCGATTCGCAGTCTACGGCCTCTCGGCGGCTCGAACGAGGGAGAATCAGCTCGCTTCGATTGGATACGCCTTTTTCTCGAAATTCCCTGGCTCTGGTGGGTGATCGGATATGGGATCGTTACGCTGGGGGAGTTCGAGCGACTAATTCTCGCTTTTTGTAAGGCGCGATTTCAACTAGAGAAACCAACGTGTGACATAACACTTTTTCTATGACTGCTTGTATATTTGATTGTATAGTGTACACACAATCTTGGATGAAATAGAATTTCCTCCTTGAATTCCAGCCGGAACGTAAAAAAATTTTCACAAAGAAGCTTGCAGAAGCTCGAAAACTACTTTGTACACATTACAAAGCGGGACGCCGCTTATGTAATTATCCAGCGGCCGCGTAGCTTGAAATTTTTTCCTCACAGCTGAAATGCCTGAAAACGCGGCGAAGGGCTGATTTGTACACGCATAATCCGTGAAAAGAGCACGGCAAAGAAGTTAAACGCGGCCCGCGGCCGCCGCGAGTGCATATATAACGAGCTCTCGAGTTGTTCGCGCGGCGCGCAAGTGCAAAGCTCGCTGAGAGAGAGAGTTGCGAGTTTGTTTTCACTGGAGTTGGGAGTAAGTGTGAGCGAGTCTGACTCTGGATAAATTGCATGGGATAAATGGGATTTCCTGAAGCCCAAGTGCTTACGAGGAATTACGCTTGTAAGAATTTCCGAGATAGCTGGCGGTACTGCAGTGCTTTCTATAGTTACGGAGTATTGAGTGTAAATGCAGGCATTCTAACTTCTTGCGGAATAAAGTAATTAATTCTGCTCGTGAAAAATTGCAAAGGGCAGAAGAGTCATGCAGGTACGCAGCGAAGCTTGCGTCTTTTGAAAATCGAGCAAAGAAAAGCTTTCGAGTTGCGCGTTGCTCTGGGAGGCATAAAAAAGTGCGTAAACAACTAGGATCGCGATAATAATAGCCTTTGCTACGCACAAGGTTGCGCGCCCTCTTTGAAAATGCGCCAGCACGTCGTTGCCGCGAGATCAAAGCAAACCCTCTCTGGCCCTCCGCCTAAAACGAGGGAAAACAACGCGCGACTCTAGCACCACTCTCGGCCTGCGAGCTTTCCTCTCTCCCTCTTTCACCCTGCGGTCCCTCCTACGTCCACGTCCACAGCTTTATTTCGCACTTTCTTTACCTATAGCCCCTCGACTATCGTCATATTTTCTCCAAAAAATAATAATAACACGATCGAATGAAAATAAAAGCTCGGCGGTGAGGAAACCACAAGACAGCATACTCGCTCGAGAGCCGCACCGCAAAGGGGAGAATGCATGTGTGCGCTTCGTTGGCGAGTTGTGCATTTGCACTTCCTGTACGCTTACATGCTCCAAAGGCGCTCCCCCCGGGGCTCCGGGTAATTGTATAAACGAACGGAGCCATTATCGCTGCGGCGCGAGCGAGCGACATGAGTTATTATCTCGCCTTTGCCGCCTGCTTGCCTGCGCTTCGCTCCGTGAGAATTACAATTCCTCGCATTATTATTCCTCGACGCCGCTGCGTAATGTCGCTTGGACGCTTCGACCTCCGCCTCGTTCTTGCGCGTGCCTCTAGCTTGCTTGTCCACGTGGACGTGCTTTTCTGATTTTAGTCTGTAGTTTGTTTTAAGGGCTGGATTTCTTTTGTATTTCCGATTATCGTAAGCTTATCAGCCAATCATTGATTAGTTTTTTGGGAAATAATGATTTTTTAGATTAGCCTAATATCTCGTGGTGACGAATAATTCGTTTTTTCTTTAGAAAAGGAGAAGTAATACAGATAAGTATGCAAATTCTGTTGCAATAATACATTATCGATAAATTAGTTTGAGTATAGATGTTGTTCGATAAAACGATAAGTGCTTATTACGAAAGCTTTCTTTTTCTAATTATTAAAGCCAAATGAAAGAATTCAATTCAATCACGGAACGCTCGCTGCGCGCCCTCGATTGCAAAACTTGGCGCGATAACTCGAATGCAAACGCCCGCACAATTTGCGCGGCTGGATTACAGACATCAATCTCCTTCCCTCCTCGCGCGCTCTAATTAAACGTAAACGATTCAATTTAGTCGAGAAATCCAGGAGACCGCCCTTCGGTGTTGAAAAAAAAAAACTGAAAAAATTATGAGACAAATCCCAATAACTCTAATATTTGTGCGCAATATCGCTCGTGGGCTTATGACGTCCGCATCAATCTCGTATAATTATGCAAATGAGACATAAGCATTCTATTGGCACGCGCGACTGCGAGAAAGAGAGGAGAGAAAAGGTGGAAGAAGAAGAAAAAAAGGCCAGTCGGCGTAATGTTCGTACAATGGGCGGCCGCCTTTCCCACCGCGGATTTCAAAGGCGAAGCGAGGCCATTGTGCAGAGGAGAGCAGAGAGAGAGAGAGAGCTGAGGGCGAGATAAAGGGAAAAAATAGACGGCGCCACCTCGAAATTATCGGGTCCCGCGGCCGAGGCCGATCGATCGTACCATTTTTCGCTATTGTGATTTTTAATTACTGCCGCCGCCGCCGCTCTCGAACTCATGATTTTCATTGACTCGATCTCATTGTTGAATTCCGACATTTATTTCGTGCTTTAAATATATAATTACAACTTCTTGCTAACCGCCATTTCAAAAGATTATTTATAGTGATAGAGGTATGAAAATAATTTTTTAAATAATAAATACTTGCACTATATGCAGGAAAACAGTCTATAATATATAATTATGAAAAGCCGCAACAGATTTAATCGTTAACACGTTGCAAGCACTTTTCGTCATCCCTCCATCCAGCTTTCAGGGAGCATCCTTCTACAACTTCATAGCAGCTAAAAAAAACGAGCACGCTGGGCCGCTCGACCATTAGTCCATAGAGCACGTAAAAGCGTCGCGACAAAAAAACGAGTCATTATTTTGAACTTTCGCAGTTCGTTGGCCATGCGTACACTTCACTGCAGCGAGCAAATTCTAACGCGCGAAAGTTCGTTCTTTCGAAGTTTTGCCCTCGTCGCGACACGTTTAGTTGACTTTTGTTTCGTGGCCTCCTGCTCTCAGTGAATTTATTGCAAGTGTAAGTATGAAATTTTTGATTTTCTAGATTTAGTGAGTGATTAATACTTAAGTAGTATTTCATGAATCTAATTTCGTCGTAATGTTATTCTTATTCTACCTGAAAATTAAAAAAGCTATAGACAGTTAGTTACAATTAGTTAAAATCTATTTAGAACCAAGTTAAGACCACACAAAATTCGATTAGTTGGGCCAGATTAATTATGATAGATACATATCTAAACTTATACTTGTCATTGTGGCGCGTTAGAATTTGCGCTATGAATTAACTTGATAAAAGAATTAAGAAAATTCTTATACTAAACCGTAAATCGTCATTTATTTTTTTAAATAAAATTATCAAGCACCGGAATATATTTTTCATTTCCAAAATATAGAACTGTCCGAATCTAATTAATTCGAAAACATTCCAAAATCTAGCAAAAGCCACAAATGATGTAAAGAATAGCCCGACCATTATCGGGTCCCTTACCCGGCTCTTCAGAAATCGAAAAATTTCAACGAATCCTTTCTCGACCATCCCCGCAAAAGCTCGCCGCCTCCTCTGGCCGGTTAATTTAGCGCGATTTCCCCCAACACGAGGCCGGCTCGAAAGAGCAAAGAATGGAAGTGCAAGAGAATAAAGCCCCTCAGAAGCAAAAGAGAAGCAGAAAAGCAATCCTCCTTGTCTCGGATTTTCTCCGAAAAGGCAGGCGCAATCCGAAAATCGAGTTCTTCCCATAGGTGCAGCTCGCGCGTGCGGCCGATATTCCCCCGAGAAGAGGAATCTGGGCGCACGATCGCAGAGAGAGAGAGAGTCCCTCTTTATTGGGCCTTTTGTGCGAGCGCAAGAGAGAGCGCAGGGATGACTAACGAGCGCGCCAGTGCAGCGGCAGTTCAGAGGCCGTGCGCGCAACGTTGCGAGAGATGAATAATAATGAGAGCAAGCCCGGCGAATTCCGCACGTCCGGTGCGCCTTGGCTGAAGACACGCACGCGCCGGCAGCTGCGGAATTTTTGCCCTGCCGATGGGGCAGGAAGCAGGGATTTCATCGAATTTTTGCGGATATATAGTGAGCTGCTGAAGGGGATTCCGAAAGTTTCTGCTTTAATCGGTGACAAATTTTGACGGGGACTATGTAGGACGCAATCGAGGACTTGATATGCTGGGTTTGGCGGGTAAAGAGGGAAGAAGAATCTCTTGTGAATTTGAGTACGCTGATAGTTACGCGAAAGAATTTCAATCTCGGCAAATGGCTTTTCAAAGTCAATCAAGTATTGATTGGCGTGTAAACGTTATTTTAAAATTGGGTTCACTAATTTTAGCGTACGGCGTCAGGTTATTGAACGCATACGAGGCATGTATCGCGATTGACGTAATGCTTTGCATTAATTACAAGCACACACCGATATTGCCAAATTTACATATAATATGCATTTCCGTGACATAATAATGTGTAGCATTATTGAATTATATTTTAATATTAAAAATTTGAGTCGAATTTATGTGTGAAAACTGCTGCAATGAAATCTGTATTTTTCCAAGATAATTGATTTAGTAAATTTTTTGTGTTTTTGAGAAACTAACTTCTCAATCTTTAACCGCATAGCCAAGAGCGAAAAAAAAATATTAAAAATAGATAAATAAAAACCATTACTCAATCTATTTAGATTCCACTGAACTTATCCGAAACAAGATTTATGAGAATTGACGGAAACTAATTAATTTTACGTATAGAAAAGGCCCCCAAAGCAAAAAACTGTGTGAATTCGATTTTCAAGAAATGAACTCAATCCATTATCAGGAGAAGCCACAAAAACTAGTCAATATGCGTTAACAAGCTTGTGTTTCTATTAAAAGAATCAGTCGGAAAGTCTGTCAGCGTATCGATAAAAATTAATCAAGTTATCGTCAGAGGGAGCGACTGCGTCAGCCACTGCAGCATATAAAAATGAAAAAGGCTCTATCGCAGCAACAAGCCAACAGCCAACACTAATATCATTTGCCATTCTCACAATAAAGCCAAACCCTCCCAGTCCCAACTCACCCCCTCCCCCTCCCCCAATCCAACAGCTCTTCGCATCAACGCTGCTCTCTCTCTCTCAAAAGCCCAATCGGACAAAAAAGAGCCACTTGCACCTCCCTGAGCGACAGTGAGAATGCAAAAAAAAGAGGAGAGAGGGAGAAGAAAAAAAAGAATCTTGGGGGCCCTAACGATCGTCGTCGGGTCTGGGCCGGACAGAGAGAGCGAGAGAGAGAGAGAGAGAGAGAGAGAGCAACGTGCCTGCAGAAACGCTCAGAGAGAGAGAGAGAGAGAGAACTGCAAGGAGGCTCGCTGCCACGTAATGCAGGCAGAATGCAGCTCTACGCGGCGGCGGCGGCGGAGGCTGCGGCGGCGCTGGTGCGAGGAATTATTAGTGTGTGAGAGCGCGCGGCTGGGGAAGGGACCCCCTGGCGAGGCCAGCGCGATCAGGTCCCAACAGGTACGCAAGCGAGAACGAGCGACCGGGAGAGAGAGGGAGCAAGAGAGCAGCACCGCAGGCGCCCTCGCGCGCGCTCGCGCAACCATAAAAAGTCCAAAATCGACCTCTTCGCCGCGTATATACTCACTCTCGTGAGGGGAGCGAGAGATCCTTTCGAACCTGCCGCCACCGCCGCGTGCTCGCGCTCGCGCGCGCGCGCGACTGCTGAGAGCCTGCCTAAAAAGCCTCCTTCCTTCTCACTTCTCCCTCCCTCCCTCCCACCTCACATCTTGTCTCTCCCCTCGCGCTCTCGTTGTGTTGTTCCTTTGAATCCTCGCCTAAGGAGCCTCCTTTCTCATTCACTCTTTCTCACTCTCTTCGTTCTCCCCTGCTTCGTCCGCCTCCCTCTCGCTTTTTCTCTATCTATCCCGAGGCCCTGCGGAGAGAGCCGGCCCCGCGCAAGAGAGTAGACCACCGGCGGCTCGCACACACCGCAGAGGTTGCAAGCTATATACGCATTCACAGATCGCTACGCAAATAAATCTCAATGAGCGAGGAGAGCCGGCCCCGAGCGCGCGTGCACACGCTTCTTCTTTTCAAGCTGTGGATCTCTAGTAGGCCTAACAGCGAGAATTATAGTCGTTGTCGTTTGACGAGTGCTCTCGAGAAAAGAAGAGCCACCGACGGGGCCCGAGTCATTGCTAGCTTTGGGCTTTTATGTCTCTATACAGTAGGAGAGACATCAAGCCGAGAAAAAAAGCGGGCGACCTAACTGAATATATCTCTAGACACAAATATTCTCTACTAAAGACACAAATGGGCACCAAAAAAGTGTATAGGAACCTGCAACGGCTCTCAGAACCCGAAGAGGCCTTTTGTCCGCATCCGCGCGCGCGTGAGCGAAAATATTCAAGGCCCGAAGTCACTTCATTATTGTCATTCGTAAAAAATGCTCGCGTGACGTGCACAAAGCCCTGGTGTACGCGTTTACACCTCTCCCTCTCTCTTCAATTTCCATCGCGGAATAGATACAGCCGCCGTTTGGTCCAGGTTGGAAGAAGACCGGACGCGTTTAAGTGTGCATCCCAATTGACAAAGGAGAGGCTCGCGCGAGCACAAAAGTGTCAGGCCATTGTTGCAAGAGTTGTTCTCAGCTGAGTGTAAGGATGTGAGGATCGATTCGTCAGTGGCCAGTTTCTGGAAATGATTTTGCGCTTTTGTCGAGGCGCGTAATGTAACGAATTTTCCATTATGCCGCTTGTAAACAGCTCTGGAATGGTACAATAGCCGACGTTTATGTTTATGAGAGCTGCCTTTATTATCTGGGGACTATTTATGAAAGTCGCTATTGAAGCTGTTGTGCGATGCCCACCTTTAAACTTCCCGTGAAATTCTTTCCCTTAACAATGACGATTCAAATTCGAATCGGCGGCATCAATAAATACAGACAATGCCCGGGTAATCTAAAAATTATTCCAAACCCTCCGGAAACCTATAATTATTAAATATACCTAATTAAATTCCTTCTAGAAGATAGAGGGGCGCGGAGAAAGGGCGGGAATCATCTTGTCTTTTCGCGTGGAATTGGATAGTTATATATGAAACATGCCGGGACTGACCTTCTCCTCAAGGGCCGGGCCCTTCTCCATGGCGTGCATCACAGCATCAGAAATGCGGCTGTCCAAATGCCTGACCGCCTTTTCGACGTTGAGGGCCAAGGGATCGTTATGACCGTCAACCGCCACCACCAAACGCTCCACCGTCTCCACATATTCGGACCAGGCGAAGTCCAGCTCCGAGGCGGGCTCCGTCAGGCATCCCCTGGGGGGTGAGGAACCGTTAGCTTTATCCTTATTTTTAATGGAGTTGATGTTTTTGCATGATTTTTGTTCTTATTGATTTGACCGTTTTCTTTTATTTGCACTGTTATTTTAATTTTAATTACTCTTGGTCAATAAGGAAACAACTGCAATATCGCTAAATAACATCTATTTAATATTTTAATAAAATGAAACTGTAACACCAAAAGACAATTTTTTAATAATATAATATGAGAAATTTTGAGGTACGAAATATGTGTCAATTTATTAAAGTTCTCAATTATAAAAGCATATTTTACCAGGATTATAAGTCACTATTTTTAACTAAACTGAATTTCCATTATTAAGTTTGCGTAATTATATACATATAGAATAATTCATTCTGACCTTTTAATTATTCAATCACTTTGATGTATACGCGATCTAGAATAACAATTATCATAAGAAGTGCTGACCCAGTTAATTTAAATTCAAAAGACTGCCTTTATCGTGCTTTCATTAGAATTCGTTCATTATACAGATGATCTATATGATACGAGCGACACAAAGATTTTTATTTTTAATATCTTCTATCAACCACTTATCAATTACAAAAGCCTTTCTACATTTCTCGATAATATTTTATGTTAAATATCTCTTTTGTCAGTCTATAAAAGTATAATCACGCATACATCAGACTCATTAATCGATGCAAGTCTTCAATCCGTATATTCGAATCAAATTCCAACGACCCCTTTGAAAGCGATCCAGTGTTTAAAAACTGACTCAGAAAGCAGCGTCAACATCCGAGCGCGTCGGAATACAAAAGGTCAACTCGTCCACATGACTCACCTCATCACATTAGTGCAGAATCCTCGGCAGGGCATAACATCGTGAGGCACGGCTCTGCACTTGGGGCAATGAGTCATCCTAAGCAGAGCTTTGTAGCAGGCCTCCTGCTGCAGGCTGGTACCAGAAAAAAGCAGACCGTCCGTCTTTTCCAACACGCTTTTACCCAGTGTCAAGGCCTGAATCAGAACCCTCGTAGCCTCCAAGCTCTTGCCCAGCGAGTGGCCGATCTGTTTGGGTATGTCACCGAAAGGCTCGATCTCGTCCATGTTCTTGTAGAGGCAGGACTTGAACTTTTCGGTAAAGTCCTGCTGGGCAGGGTTAACCGCACGATGGTAGGCTATGGGAAAGAGCTTCGTGAAGAATTCAGCGAAGCGCTGGTGAAGTTGTTCCTGGCTCAGGGGCTGCTGCAAGCTTTCGGCGGTGTTGGAACTCGAGACGTAGTCGACCATGGCTTGGTATAGGTTGGAGATGGATGGTTTACTCTGGGCTGCCATGGCTCGGTAGACTTGGTTGAACAACGTCAGAGTCTTGTTTTCGGACTGGCGGGCCAGCATCGTCACGGTTTCTGGAAACAAAAGAAATTGGCTACTTTATTTTTATGCTTCAGAATGACAAGTCACTAAAGAAAGTTTAATAAGTAACAAGTTATTTTTTAAACTTAATAATACTAAACGCATAAAACGGAAGTTTATTACTTTTTCATTAGGTAGCTATTATTAAACAGTAAATCAATGAAAAAATTGATCGTAAAAAGCGTCGATGAATCGACGATAAATAAATCGTTTAAAACAATTACGTAGCTTATACCATTAATGATTTATAAGCAGTTTAAATCATAGGATGAGTTCTTAAATAAGAGATTACTTGTTTCTAAGAAGAGCGTCCGTAAATTATATAGGCTCATTCACGAATTAGTTGCCTGTTATGAAACACACAGCTGAGTTTTTACTCTTTTTTTTCGTTTCATAAAACTACGCATCTCGCGTTACCGAGAAAAAATAGGGGCATGAAATTCTTGGCTAAACAAAGTAGCGCTTCGGAACGAACGAAAAATGATGGCAACCGGATGAGGCTCATTGTCGTCTAATTATCAATTAACCGATATTTTTTCGTTCGAATCAACTGTAATTGCCGCTGTCGAAAACGCAATTCGAGCACATTCGCTGTAAAGAAATTTTGGTAGTTTCGTTTTATTCTTTTCATCAAATATTTCAATTACGTTCGATAATACTACAAATTTCTATTTAAAAGTTGTAACGCACTTTAAAATAGAAATATACAGTCTATTTTAATAATTGTAAATTGTTTTGCAGGGTACATTTTCGCTTTGCATTACGTTTGTGACCAATTTACTTTTATCTAGAGCAGTCTGATTGTTTAATAAATCACGAGATAGAAAAAAATTTGTTTTAAAAATCATACCATGAAAGATAAAATCATTTATTTTTCCAATCTGTCGAGTCGACGAAAGAGAGAGAGAGAGAGAGCCGCGAATAGGAGAAAAGGTAGAAAAGAAGAGACAAAGCGAGGCGCGAGAGCACAAGTCGTTGTGAATGGGCCATTGTCGAAGGACTCATCTTTTGTTATCGGCGCCGAGGATCGAGCACGCACACGCACGTGCGTCATGCGATCGTCGCGAGATTCCAGGCAACGCATTTCGCCGCGCCGTGAATAAAATTTTGCGCAGGATCCGTGAAAGACTGGATATGCAAAATAATTTTTCATTTTCTTTGCAAGAATATTTTTGAGCTGACAGTTTAAGTCTGTCATGATTAAAAAGGTATAATTTTTATCTTTATTTTGTAATGGGAAGTAACCTGTCAAAAACCTTCAGTTTCTATAATAATATGGTCAGTTAGAAGAAAATTGTGTGTAGAAAAAATCACAAACTCTAGTTCCATCGTATAGATATATATCAAGCCCATCGAGTCAGATAATCACTAGCCGTTTTCCTCCAAACGCGATATTTCCATGAAAGACGTAAAATTCGATTCCTCGCGCTTCCCAGCAAACCCGGCCACCGGCTGAGTTTGTGATGCGCAGCCTCCAGAAAGAGAGCGTAAAAGACGAGCGCTCTTGCACTATATACACATGTAGGTGTGCATGCATGCGTGTGGGCACGCGTGTGTGTATGTGTGTGTAAGAAAAGACAGAGCGGTCTGCTCCCCGGCATAATCAGCATCAGAGAGCGGTGGGCCGAATTCCAGCTCAGGGGTTCATCGATTCTTGGCCGGCAGCGCTGCGCTTCGCTGCTCAAGGACGCGCGGCTCCTAAGTGCTCCAATCAAGCTCTATCAGGAACTGGCCGATTAGTTTCCACTCCTCCTCGCGCTCCCCAGAATTTATATCGGCGACTTAATTAAATCGCGCACGCAGCCAACTCCGAGGCGCGGCCGCTGCTCCAGCTACTCTCCAGCGGGTAAAAAAAATATTAGCCCAGCGCATAAATACTCGCGATTATTCAGCCGCGTACGCGCGCGGGCGCAATTATTCGCGCCAAATTGAATTCCTCGCCGAGCGGAAGAGCCATCTCTCTGCTCTCTGTCGTCGCGATCGTTAGCGCGATTTCCTTTTTCCATTTTCCGCGCGGGCCCCCGCTTTGCGCGCATAATTGCACATTCCGAGTGCTGATCGGCCGTCAATAGAATTTTAGAGACACAGTTATTCGCGCTCCATTATGCATGTGTACTAGAGGAGGACGATTATTGGTCCCGCGAAATTTAATTAGTCCGGCGATGCGGAATAAATCTGGAATCGCTCACGGTCCAAGTTAATTGGATTTTTCCAGCTGATAATAACTGTCTGTCAATTCCATAAATTAGCGATGATCCTTTTTTAATTACACTTTGCCAAACAACAAATTTAAAATTTCAAGTAACCTTATATATCGAGACCAAGAATTTTTCAATACCTTATATGAAAGAAGGAACTTTTAAAAAGTTAGCTCGCAAAAGTATAAACAGTTTAATAGAGAAAATTAAGAAGGGAAAGAGATAGATCTTCTACCAAAAGAGAGGTAGGTGGCAGGAAGAACGTGCACGTACAGGAGCGAATAGAAAAATCGAGAGAACGAGAGAGAGAGAGAGAGAGGAGGAAGAAGAGGGTCTATATATGTGTTGGCGATCGATTCCGTGTGCTGCGTGTGCAGAAAAGAGCCCGCGGAACGAGAAGAGAAGGCGTCGTCGCATTCGGTCCAGTTTCACCAGGGCCCTTCCTCCTCTCTTATTCTCAGCCTCGAGTGGAGCGTAGCCGCGGTCTCGTGTGCATCGCCGCCGCCATCATTTCCATCTACTCGCTCTCGCGCTCGTGCATAACTCGCCCCCCCCTCTCTCTCTCACTCGCTTTTTCTTTCTCACCGGGCGCGAGCGCGAAGCTTCGTTTCTTCTTTTTCTCCTCTCCGTCTCGTTCTTATTTTCTTCGCCTTTATTCTCGCGCTCTCCGTCTTATTTGAAATTCGCGCGCTTTGTCCGCACGCGTGCGCGCTCGCCTGTTGGTACGTGAAGCTATATAGCTCTCTTTTTGCTCTCGCACGCAACACGTTTCAATTTCTGGGGGAGAGCTGTGTGTACCTGTGTGCGTGTGCTTACTAAGAAACTCGGTACGGTTAGGGTGATCGTTTGGATTTTAATTGAAACGATTGTAATTGTTTTTCTGCGGACGGTAGGATTCGCTTGGATATACCTTGGAATGTAACTCACTATTGTGTTCACACGTTCACAAAAAATTAGTGTTGGCTGATTTTCATGAATGTATCATCATCGATTTGCTTAACGGTTATGACCTATGCATATTTAGATCGAGATCTAGTTTTCTTCATCAATTACCTATAATGAAATAGATTAATGATCGATTTCGGCTAAATAGAGCTTTTTAAAGAATCGGATAGATAATCCACTCAGATAGCAATTTGACACGTTTCTATTATGAAAATCAGTTGATAATGATTGCATCTATAAGTAACATAATTAAGTCATTAAACAGCGATTTAAATGTGAACCGACAGCCAAGTGTCAGATTAAGTACGGCAAGCAAGCTTAGCAGTAATATTCTCCTGCAGGAGAAAAGATCACACTCCTCCCACGTAGTTGAACTGGCATTAAACTACCGAAAGCCATTCCCTCGGCTCCCAAGGCTCTAATTATTTGCAGCTCCTTCTCGTATCCAACTGCAGGGCAAGTACCAAATCTCGAGTGCGGCGGCGGCGGCGGCGGAGTTGTCCATTCCTCTCTCGTTAGCATAAAAAAATCGAAGAACAAGAAACTAGCTCACTCTCCTCGGCGTGTACATTCCCAAGAGCAGCAGAAGCAGGAGCAGGAGCAGCTCTCGGCCACCAAACATTGTCCACTCTCTCTCTCTCTCTCTCTCTCGCATGTGCAGGCGCGCATACCAGGCGAAAAGGGTCCCACACAAATTCCCGCCGGTCGTCTCTTTGTTCCGTGCGGCGCAGCAGCATCTTCCTCCTCTCTCTCTCCCTCTGCTTCTCTCGTTCTCCTTTTCCGGCACGTGCGCGAGCCGAGCCTGTGTAGGCGAACCGAGGTGTGCGTGTATGTATATATACCTGGTCCAGCCAGGTCTCTCTCTCTCCCTCTCTCCCATCCTCGGAGCTGCTTCGGCACATTCCACGCTGGTCATTTTATTTTAGCGCCACCGTGTGTGGGAGAGGCTCTCTCTCTCTCTCTCTCTTTCTCTCTCGAGGCGCGGTTCTTCTTCTTCTTCTTCAGCGAGACTGTGTGTGGGAGCAGCGCGTGCACACGTTTACGCGATGCTGCAGCACACATCGGGCTTTTATACTGCATCGGGAGCGCGGGCCTTGCGCGCTCTCGGTATTTAAACACGATTGCGCGATTGCTCTTGCCAGCAGAGGGATTTTAAGTACCGTAAGACCCTTGCGATACTTGCCTCGGCTATATCTCTCCTTAAATTAAGAGCCTCTACGGATACTCTTGCTCACGCGTCGAGAAACGTCATTATAAGGAGATGCGTTTGACTTTGCCACTGACTTGCTATCATGCCGCGGATAATACTAATTCAACGCCTGTGTTATCGTACTAGCTGTATAAAGTTGCTTGCGGAGGAACTAGTTTGCGAGCGAGCCGTTTATTTTGTCAATATAATTATAAGGTCAGAGAGATGATTAATGATGGCGGTTTCCGCATGCTGTTTAAATTTATATATCTATACTAGTCGCTATCAGTAGCAGAAAAATTGGAATTTTTTAAAGTTACTCACACATGCGCGCGAGAATTCAAAAAGCATGTATAGCGGCTTTTATGCACTAACCGATGCAATTCAGCTCGGTGCGTCGAATATATTTCAATACGAAACATATTGCCTACTGCGATAAACGGAATAGTCGCGGTTACCGTTTATGTGTGACGCGTAGAACTTGATAATTTGATAGAGCGACGTGTCACGCGTTTTTTTTTCTATCCTAAGATTTGATAAAATACCCTGACTCTTCAAAAGAATGGCAATCAATAATTATGGTAATCAGTTAGTTCTTGACAAGATCGAATTATCCAGAATTATTGCATACTAGAACAATATGAATACTTATAATAATAATAATGAATGATTTTATATTAGAACAAAAATAGAGGTTACGATCATAAAAGATATCTCGCGCAGCATAGCAAGGTAAAATTGAATAACTTCATTATACAAATATTCTATTTTCTCGGTCTATTTACGAGCAAGAAACCATTGAAAGTTGAGTTCTCGAATTTTTTAGCGCTGGTAAATAGAGCCGCGCTCGCAGGTCTATTTAAAAGCCCTGGACCAGGCCAATTGTAAATTAGACTTTTTGCATTGTTGGCAGCAGCTCGAGCGCGATTGTGGTTACCAGAGGCTGCTGCTGTTTCTCTCCGTGTGCGGCCCGGCGCGATGTTAAACATTTACCTTCAAAACATTATTCGGCGTAAGCTCGAGGAGCAGACATTTCGTTTGCGCATTCCCGTTTCGCGCGCTTCTCCCCGTGAAATTCGCTCGGAACGCCCCCTGTTCAATTCACGATCGATGGTAATGGCTTCTGAAATATATATATATCGAAAGCAGCAACAGCTTCAAGTTTTGTTATTGTTTTTCGATGGCTAGTTACGAATTGAGGTCGCGAATACAATGAAAAGATAATAGATGCTAAATATTGATTCTTCCTTGGCTCGGAAACGCATATTTTGTAATTGAATTTGATAGTTTGTTTAATAAACTGGTGGGAATTGAAATCATTTCTTAGATAAGATTATTTTATTTCCTGAAATACTTTTTTCCTTAATATTTTAATGGCATAAGAGATCGATAGAATTCTACAAATCATTTAATAAAAACAAGCCATTCATACAAATACAAAATGTACATTCCGTTGTCGCCTAGTTATGTTTAATATAGTAATTTAATTAAGTATTCGCAAATTCAGAAACATAAACCTAGTCTTCCAAAATAATAGCCAAACTGAAAAGAACGAAACAAGCCCCAGGCAAGGATATCAAATTTCAGCGCTCCTTCAAATGCACTCACTCTCTAAAAAAAAAAAACGCCAGCGATCGGCCGAATCGCGCGTACATTCGTACATGCACCTCGCAGAGATCCACATGCCGCTGCTGCGTGGGTACGAGAGTGTAAGAGTGCGAGAGAGAGGGAGTCGAAAAAAAGGAGAGCCTCGAGAGGAGAAGTAATCTCGTGGTGGTCGCGAAGAGAAGGGCAGGCACCACACACACACCCATACAGACAAATACACTGGCAAGCGAACACATAGACATGCACAGTGAGAGAGAGAAAGACAGGTACGCTCGGCGGAGAGAGTGGGGCGAGCTCGCAGAGGGGTGTAAAAGGTACGTGGGAACTGTACCACGCTGCGACCGCAGGTTTCGCGTTCCTGCGCGCCTGCTCCTCTCTCAGCGGCGCGCGCGGTGAGAAAAAAGCATCGATTACACGGGCTACTTCCAGATTAGCCTCTCTCTCTCTCTCTCGCTCTACCTCTGCCTCAGACATGGTGAGTTTTGGCTGGAGAAAGGTGGAGGGAGATATGCCGCCCGCGGACCCAATCGACGAAGAGGACCGATTGTGCTGCTGCTGCTGCGATGGTAAAAGTGCTTTAGACGGCTGCCTGAGGTTCGCTGAACGACGATGGAATTCGCTTGAGTGGGAGGAATTTGGGAATTTAGGAAATGAGTTCGAGGGTGATGGAAAATGTCAAATCGCGAGTGGCTTTAGAATTGAGGAGTTTGGAAGAGTTGTAGATCTGAAAGGTGATAAGCGGATTAAAAGTAATTCTTGAATTTTGCATGTCCTTGCTTTAAATTCTTGGAATATGCTATCGAAATTTGAAAGAGTGAAAAATCACTTACTCTACGTGAGTATGCTTTCACATTATCAAGTAAGTAGAAGCATATGCACGTAGAATAAGTGATCTTTTCCTTTTTCAGAACAATTTTAAAGATTATATCATATCGCTCAGCTAATTTTTATTGATAGCAGACATTTTTAAGTTATTGTAAATATTAAACTTTTATAGCTTTATTCACTTTGAAAAAATAGCTATAGCGTTGCAATATTTTTGCAGACGTGATGCAACACGAACTTATTATTCATACACAACTACATATTTTCAAATTCACAGAGTCACAAAAAAACATTATCAAGAAATAAAACCGAAAACCAGGTAAAAAATTTCAGACCTTCCTCACCCAGAAGAAAAATCACCCTACACACCAGAACACGAACGTCATCACTCGGGGGCAGGCCGAAAAAAGTCAGGTCAGCCTTGATCCACAGAGCTATCGTCCCGGTCGCCCCCATCGACGATCCACCCCCGCAGCAGTTCAAAGCTCGTTCGCGCGCATCAACTGGGTCGCGCGCGCGCGCCACAGCTCGTCTAAAAAAGAGGAATAACCGAAAGAGAGAGCCGGTTAACCGCCGGCGGCCGCGACCTCGGCCGATCGCGTGTTTATCTTCCTCGCCCTCTTAACGGCGCCTCGACACGCGCGCGGAACTCTAGAAAAACAGTCATTGCGCGGAGCGCGAGGATGTAAGCTCTCGGTTTGACCTACTTGCCGCTGACGCGAGCGCTCCTCTTATTTTCCTCAGGACTGGCTCTGCCGCTGACTAGCACCTCGTTTTTTCGTCGCGCTGATGCTTTCGACCTCGTGCGGGCCGGGAGTTTCGCCAAGTGTCATTGAATTTACGCGAGATGTTGCGAACTTTCCTTCGGGCGTTCTTGCTTAGTTTTTATGATTTTCTTATGCTGTTGATGCTGTTGCTGTTGCGTTGGGTTTCGGCAACTTTTCCAGAGATTACACCCCTGGGTATTGTCTCTTAAGTTGTAGGGAAACGTTTTTTTGGTTCACTCGACATAGAACTCAGAAATGCAAATGCCAATCAAGAAAGTTAATTCTTAATTGGAATCTCTTTAATTAAAGTAAATATCAGGCTCATATTGTCAAAACCCAAATAATAACCATCAGCAATGATTCCAGCAAGTAGTAATCGCAAGGGCAGTGGACGCCCAAAAAAAGCGGGCGCGTGAGCAGATAAAGGACAGCTCCGAGAAGCGGCGCCCCGATAAGATAATACACCGCCGCTCTCTTTTATATATAAATGTTCGTGTAGCTACGTGCGCAGGTATACCGTGCGCACATTTACACGTGGCGCGGTGCTTTTAACAACGTGCCAGCAAACGACGCCTCTGATAAGATATCAGGCGGCGCAGAGGTAAGAGGAAGAGTTGCTCGAGTAAATTTAAATACCTTAGCTCTGGCATGCTGGCAAGTGTAGTTTTTGGCCGACTTAGTAGAGCAGTCCGAGTTTGAATACCGAGTAATTTACTACTCAATTAATATAAGAAGCTCGAGAGATAGCGCTGGCAAAAAGTTAATTGAATAAAAGCACGCGTCTCCTTTTTTCGAATAAACGAATGAGCTGGAAGAATTTTAATTAGCTCGCAGTGAGAAACCAATTTCCAAGCGATCCATAATTCAGGGCTGCATGCGAAATTCGTAAGCTTTAAAACTTTCCTCAGGTCCGAGTATACAGGCAGTGGTAACAGCGGCAGCAACAAGCAGCAGCGTAAGGGCCGGCTACAAAGAATTAATTAAGCGAATAACTTTATCAAAAGAAAATAGCCTCTTCTCGCGTTTTAGCGCGTAATTAGATCCTCCAGAGTACGGGGGCGGCTGGTGCGGCTGGAAAGCTACGCTCTGCTCTCAAGCGCGAAACTGTAGCGCTGGGGCGCGCGCACCGCCCTGGAATAATTTTCCTCAAACAAGCAGCTCGAGCAAACAAACCAGCAGCCTCGGCGGCAAGACACATTCCTCGGAAAATGATTAGCGCTCGCGCTTGCCTGGCATTTGATTAGCAGGCGTTGCTTAATTAACACCCCACTTAACACCTGTTAGAGGCTCTGCTCAGCTGGAAAAACTCATTTCGAGCCTTTTAAAGCAGAAAAACGAGAACTCGATGAAAATTTTCGAGGTCTAGATTGATGCCGCTTGTTTATAGATGCTAGAGATCTGACTTTTCTTCCTAAACGGTCAGTCATGCTAATTCAGAATTATTATGTCTGATGATGGGCTGGACTATAATTGCTACTTCCTGTACGCTTTTCAGCCGCTAGACGCATGCGCCGATTATTGAGAGCTTATCGAGCCGACGAGTCGCCGATGTAATCACGTGCATCCGCGATCGATAGGCAAGGACCCTCGGCTGCTGTAGCTCAAGCTCTCCTTTTCTCTATTTGCCTGTCGAACACGCGCCCACGACTTGATGCTGTCTCTGGAATCGGTAAACAGGCTGCTTTTAAATGATAATGATTACATGGTTTGTGTCTTTACGAAATACGATCACTCGCAATATTATAATAGTTGCTTCTTCTGCTTTTCATTTTTCCAAAACCATATGTAAATTTTTCTTTAGATAATAACAGAAAAATTGTTTGAAAATTAGAGTGCTTCTTTATCTCAAAATAGTTTTGAAGCGCTTATCTTGTCCAGTTGTTATTTATCAAAAAACACTAAAGGTAATGGATTTTTTTATATTACAAAGGATTGAAGAATAAATAACATGTAGCTGTATAAATATTAAATACTGACAGTGAGTGAGCTCGAATGCTTTTTTCACAATATTTTAGTTTTGACTTTTTTACATATGAAGTAAATTCCAAAATCAGCTAAAGTACTAAAAAATTGTCAATTTTTCTAAGCTAAACATTTTTCAAATTTTTCTTTTCTCAAGCTCAATGGCTCGATATCCCAAATGGTCACCAACTTAATTCACTCTTCGCCTTCCAGCTAATAGAGCAGCCAAATCAACCCTAAAATCCCCAGCCCCATAAAACCGAGCTACATCAACACCTCCAGCTCCATCGTATAAAAAATGAAATAAAAATTCCTACGTCCGCGCCCCTCGCCTCACCCACCCAACCCAGCCTACATCCTCAGCGGTATACAGAAAGGCTGAGAGCTCGGGTAAATTCAAGAGTCGCGCGCCCTCGAAAATAGACGCTTCTGCTTTGGACGCGCGTAAAGAAAGAGAGCATTTGAGTGCGCCGGCAGTGGCAATGGTGCCAGGTTGCCGCGGCAACGACACGTGCCGGCTCGTGCGTGCGCGCCGCGCGCGACGACAGCCATGTAACCCAGTGAGATGCGCGCGCGAGATAATAGAGGAAGCTGCGGAGGCAGGATGAATGGAGCGAGAAGAGGGAGCCTCGCCTGCTGCCGCTGACGAAATTTCACTGGCTTGCATTTTGGCTGAGGGCTTTTCCGGATAGGAGCCTGGAGTGCTGCTTCCCCCGATTGAATGGGGCGTTGAAATTCATTTTTCTAAATTACATTTTTTTCATTTCAAGTCTGATGGAGGGATCGATTCTGGGTGCTGGTTTGAAGGCTTGCTTGGGGTCAACCTTGTCTTTTGCTACTGCGACAATGTTCGGCTTGTTAAAAGTGTCATTGAATGTACAACTATGTTTTCGCTGATACACCGTCTGGCGGCACGTGATGCAGAAGATTTGAAGCGAGCCAGGAAGTAGTTTAATGACCTTTGCTGTAGCTAAGGCTTGATTGACGCTAATGGCTTGGATAACAGTTCAATCCTCGCTGGAAATCAGACCACTTATCAAACGAATTTCACAACAAAAACACTTCATTTTAGCTCCCGACTTCATTTGTAACCAGAATACATCGTAATTTCAGTCCCTTATCTTCTTTCACAATCAAAGCGAAAAAGTTTCTTAAACAACCAAAATATTCCCACTGTACTCCCATTAACAAAAAAAATCCACAAGCGCACCTAGGTACGGGAAGCCTAAGCTAAAGAAGTGACAAGAGCTCACGGCCCTCACAATCGTCTGGATCTCTCCTACATAAATCCCAGCAGCAATGCAGGCGCGTGTGCGTCGAAAGGCCCCGCTAATCGTCGGAAGTCCCCCCGTCCCTCCTTGTCATTGTGTCGTTCCCGCGATGATCGGCCGATCCGGCCGGATGTGCGTGCGCGCGCGCGCGCAAAAACGGCCTCTCCTCGTGATGTGTGTTCGTAGCCGGGATGTGACGACTCTTTTCTCCCCTGCCGCTTGCTGCTCGAGCGATAAACGCGATGTTTTCCGCGCCTGTGATCGCTCAGCCGTAAAGCTACCTTTTCGATCTTTACTTTTTGGGCGGAGGGAAAAGTTTTTTTTTGCGTTTTGAGAAACGTTGGATTAAATTCAATTTTTATGCTCGAGTTGTTTTTGAATGTAATTATGTTTTGTTGCGGGATGCTAAAAAGTTTGTTAATAACATCAAGTCGTTCGTAAATTTTTTAACAAATTTTTACAAATACTTAATAATTTAAAGACACTTGATCAGATTACTAGATTAAAAACTACATAATTGGTTGGTAAAGAGTAAAAGCAGCAGGGTAGAATCCCGTTAATTTGAAACAACGTATCATTAGCCCAGAGCATCTTCAAGTCTTCGAGAAGCTCTCAGGCACTTGACAAACTTCAGAGTAAACTTGGAACAATTTAAAAACAAGCAGAACGTCAAAGAATCTCCTGAGCCAAAGCAAACAGAAAAACAGATCCCCGGACTCGGACGGTACACAGAGCCTTATATATACAGACAATGAAGCATCCTCCAGAAGGAAGCACTTAACCCGCAGCGCACACACACACTGAGCGCAGAGCGACAGTAAGAATGCACTTCGTCCACAGGACAAATAAATCCAGGATCAAGACTTTTAAAAGAATTCAGCAGGTTGCTACATTTCCGCCTGGCCTGGCATTGCTGCTGCGTCACGGCGCAGTCGTCGTAGGAGTACACACACGCCGGGGATAACGAGATCCAATTTTAAGCCCTCGGTCCTTGGCGTAGCGCTGCCGGCGCTGCTGCGAGCGTTTACGACGGAGAGGGAGTAGCTTGCTCCTCTGGCGCAGCTGTACGTGTGCGAGCTCTCGCCTGCCGCGAGCGGAATCCCTGATTCGGCGAATCGCAAATACAAGCTGGATTGCGAGGGCAAAGTGCAGCCAGGGGCCACGGGATAAAGATTGCAGCGGGTCTCGAACGAGGAAAGGAGATTTGGGAAAAAGAAGGATGCTGCGCCTGTAGCGCAAGCGCTAATACGAGTTATTCAATTGATAGCTGCTCTTGCTTGCGTAAGATACGGATTCAGTTCGAGCAGCTTCTTTCATGCCTTTGCAGTACTTTGGTTCGATGCTGAGGGTTGATTTAATTTTTCGATGGATTAGTTAATTTCATCATAAGTTGCGGAGTTAATTAAATGGAAGGTCCATTAAAAAGTTAACGCGGATGATTTTTAATTTCGTTCCAACAGTCGCGAAAAGGATTTAATAAAATCTTTTTACATGGAGTTCATAACTTTTCATTTTGAACTAAATTTTTAACCGTTTTAGTTTCTATATAACTTTATCAAAGTGATAAATGAAAAGGTTGGAGCTGTAAAGCTAGAGAAAATCCGGAGAAATTGAGAAAAAAGATGAGTACACAGTGAGTAAATATCTCGCTTCATTGGATTTATTCAACACAGTAAAAACATTTCATCTTTCTCAATATCTATTTACTTTTATCTATCAATTTAGAGTTTTCTTCAATCATGTATACTGATTTTTAAAATTTATTTAAAATTTGTAATAAAAAAGACTATAAAATTAGTCTTATCCTTCCCGAGTGAGATAGTGGGATTATATTATAATAAGAAGTGGCTACGCGGATTACCTTGTTGCCTACCAGAAGAGATTCATTATTCATGTAACTATACTTATTTAGTTTGTGATCAGATTACTTTCATATTATTAAAATCATAACAGGCTATAAAAAGCTCAAAGGCATTGTAGAACCACTTTAACAAAGTAAAGAATATTACACGCTTATTATGCCTTTATGGTTATGATTATGAGATTTTTTTTATATTTGGGGTTTTATATAGCTTCTATAATATTTATTATCACCTTGTATTATATTGCATTTTCTAACGTGATATGAAAATAACCTTGTTCCTACACTATATAATGTTATTATACACCATACATATTATTATACTAAAGTTATAAAAAAATATTGATAGTTTTACAATTTTATGCAATAGAATAGATAAGTTTTTACTGCATCTGATAAAAAATTTCTCATTCTTGTAATTCTATACCACGTGATGACTGTAATTGAAAAAATGATAAAATGAAAAAGGCTATTGATATAATAAATCTGATAAGAATAAAAAGTAATTTCATTAAAAACATTGATAAAAAGTACACTGTAATAATACACGTTTGTATATTTTTACTCAATTTTCAGAAAAGAACAAAGTAAGAAAAAGTATAGAATATTTTCACTATTGCAATGATAAAAATAATAAGATTAAAATAAATAAAAAAAAAATAAAAGGAAATAAAGAGATAAAAATAGCAAGAACGTAACAGAAAGAAGAAGAAAAAACGATAAGACATTACAGCGAGAGCTGCACTTAAACAAAAGGAATCAATTTGACTGGCAAACTCGACGACAATGTTATCTCAGCAAAGGAGAACGTCGAGACTTTCTCTCGTCCCTACGTGCTTAATCTCGTTAAAAGCTCGTAAATAGAAATCTTGCGATTTAAATCTTTATATTAAAATAACGTCTCTTTCGTGTGCTATACTGTGCTTTTTTCTTAGTAACAGATTTGAAATCATTTAATTATAATTTTTAAGATAATATGTTGAAATGTATACAAAATTTTTATTTAATACAAAATACTGTATTGCAATAAAGCAATTTGTAAACAAATCAACATGTGATTCTTATTTACCATTTTTTTTACTTATGTAACAAATAGACAATTTTTCAGTATTCTAAATCCAACAAAAACTGACAAAAGACGATAAAAATTGAAAAATATAACAATTTTTCAGTATTCTAAATCCAACAAAAACTGACAAAAGACGATAAAAATTGAAAAATATAAAATATTCACAATAGCCGTCCAAGTAACAACAATTCCAAAACTTTATTCTTCCATGCAAGCAGCTTTACGTCTCCACAATGTAATATAGCCCAAAAAAAGCAACAACCAGCCAAAAGTAGAGCACAGCGTCGCTTCTTCGTTCTCGTTTTCCAGAGGATATATGTATAAAACCACCGCGCATTTAAACTCTAGGAATGAAAGCGAGAATAAAGCAGGGAAACCGAGGGGGCATTTCTTAGATCATCCGCTCTTTTATGTCATCGGCGCGGCGCGAAAAACAGTAATTTTCGAAAATATCTCGGGGGATTTTGCTCTCTCCGCTTTCTCTCTCTCTCTCTCTCTTTCTATCTCTCTCTCTTATGCTCGAGCTCCCGCGTGCCGTGACCCAGTGAACGCTTTTCTTTGAGCGACTTGCGAAAGCGGCATGAAAAGCTCGTGCGACTCAGCTTCGACAGTGCCCACATGGCCTGATGCAAGTTGTATATATGTATATATACATTAAATTCATATTAATTTTTCACATCGTACTTTTTTTTACTTTTTAAGGAACGTAAAATGCATCAAAGAGTATTTTGTTAGACGTTGATCTAAGACTTCCGAAATTGGTATAACAAAGCTATTAAATTTTATATATAAATAAATTTTACAATCTTTGTTCATTAAATTTATAAAAAAATTACGAATTTTAAATTTAATAAATTATAAAATATATTTATAGTTACAATATGGATCACTGAGGTCGCTGAACGTATAAACCATTACAGTCTTAAAAAAAAGTAATCGCAGTCAAATCCTTAGAGAATACCTTCTAGCCGACAGTAATCTTACCGTATATAATAGAATTGATCCGCAAAGTAAAACCCAAGAATAAATAAAAAAAAATGTTGAAGAGAAAATATACAAGAAAAAGGGTCAAAAATGAGTGCCCACGAGCACTTCCAGTTTGTCCGGTCCCCGTGTTATGCTGCGAGTTGTAATTTATATATGTATACCAGAAGGGTTGAGCGCGTTACGGCACCGACGTCGCGAAATATTATGAACGAGGCAGCAGCGGCAAAAGAGAAAAATCTTAAGTGCCCATACGAGCTATCTCGTGTCATGCGGACTTTGCAGATCCATTTCACTTTTAATCTCTTTTTCAGCTCCACTAGAAAATTCACTTTTTGCGCGCTGCCCTCTCGCTATATACCAATCCAGTTTTATGGTTAGTTTTACTGCTAACTATAAAAGTAGGAAAAGGATCTGTTTTTTTACTCAACAATAATTATTATTAATGATTTTTCATAATTATTTTGTGATAAAACCTAATTAAGCGTAATGAGAATCGATTCCTTTTTTACAAGCAAATAAATTTTTATACTTAATATAATTAAATAAAAATTTATTGAAAATATCAAATGAATTAAATTAATTAAGATAAAGCGGCAGCAAGCTTAATTTGTTAAAAATGAATAAGCTATAATGAGTCAAGCATGCATCTCACACGAAATCAACCGACGTTGCAGTTATTTTTATCCGCTGTGCGAAACGCAAGCCGTGACATTTATTATAATCGACGTTACGTCAGCAGCAACTAATCAATATATTCTTCAACCTGTTACTCACCACCCACTTACCATTAATATTTATAACTGTATATATTCTTTCATTAATATTCCACAAAGACGAAACTTATAAAGTATTTTATTAATAATTAGATAAATTTAACAGGTCCGTCAATAATTGTCCTGCCACGTAGAAAATAAGTGATAGATCGGCTGTAGTTATTTACGCGAAAAAACGTATTTATGAGTCGTTAGTGCCGCTCGGTCAAACCGCGACTGTTCATACAACGTACACCTAAATCCGATTATTTTAAAGTCGGTAAAGAACGATGTTTTTGTTTTTAGTGAATAAACACTTGAAAGGTAAACTGAATGTTCAAGAAATATCCACTTTGTAAAAAGTGAAATGCATCTTTAGAAAAAACAAATTGATATTTTTTAATTCTTCTATAACTAAAGATTTTGATTCTGCTAAAAAGATTTTTATATCTGTTTTTATTAAATTATTTCTACATTGCTAATTATCGCATTGTAGCCACGGATAGAAATAGCGGCTGATCGAAAATTGAGACTTGTCTGGACTACTGTAAGCTTACTTTTCATCTTTTCCTTACATCCCGCATCGTGAACACGGTAAAAATAAAGTTAGTAAAAATCGTCGGACGCTGGCGATCTTTTCTTTTTCAATGGTCATAATACCGGCCAAAAGTCTTACGATGGAAAATATCGAGAGGGCTTTGTTATTTGATTTTTACTCTTGTATTTTCATCGGATTTTTAGCAAGGGCAGAAATTTACAGTTTTAAAATATAATAAATCTTCTACGCTTGTCTAGTTTATAGAAATTTAAAGAATTTATGATTAAAATAGTACTTACTGCTCTTGTAAAGACATTGTCACATAATTTGCTTGAAATTGTCTATTCATTTCGTATAATTAATGACTGCTAACGCTGTTTGTGCAATTTTAACAGCTTAAATAACGGAAGCATTAAATCCTGTACAGGGTAATTTAGAGATCAAAGTGTAATTCCTTAACCGTGATTGTTAAACTTGTTTGTTCTCCACCGAGTAAGTATTCATTTACTCGGCAGCTTAGCACTTAATCCCAAATTGGATAAAAGCGTTTTGAGTCTGCCATTAGTGACAAAGTTTTCAAACAATTAATTTACTTTTATTTTTTAAGAAATTAATAAATACTGTAAAAATTCGTAATTCTTGTTATATTATTCTTTCATATGTTTAAAACAGAATAGGTTAATGAAAGTATAAACTTCCAAATGATTCATCAAAGTATATAAACATTGGATTCTTTAATCTATGTAAAACTTTAAGATGTACAACGTTGAGGTATCATCCTGTCAGTATAAATTAATTTTATTATTGCACCTTTGGTACGCGGTAAATGACGCGATTCTATAGCGTTTTCATTTAACAAAATAATCATCAACATTGGATTCGATGACTAATTCACATTGACATAGTTGTTCATATATAAATATAAGTGTGTTAGAGGCAAATGTTTAGTATTTCTGAAATAAACTTTATAAGAATGAATATTAAGCTTCAGCATCGTTGTGCGTCTTATTTTATGAGAAAGCTTAATACCGGACGCTAAACCTTGTAATATTTTTTCAGCGTCACAGAGTGTAAGCATTTGATGGAAATAATTAAAACGAAAGAGCTGAAGCTGCAGCAAAAGATTATCCACAAAATCTACCATTTCCATTAAAATGTTATGCACGAAACTAACCTGTCCCTTAATGCGCAGCTTTCGTAAACAAGATGAACAAAGGAAAAAAAAGCACAACAAGGGCAGACGAAGAGCAAGAAAAAGGGAAAACACAACGGTTTCCACTGGGAAAGAGGAAGTTTAGCGCAGTGCCGTTGCTCACAGAAATTTGTCTCTCTTTTCCCTCTCGCTCGTCGAGCTTGAATAGCCCATCAAAATCTACAGTGCCGCCAGGAACATAAAGACGCTCGAGTTGCTCTCGCCACGCGCGCGACATTTGCCCTCTCTTCGCTCTGCTGCTATGCCTTTTTCTCTACTAGGGTGTCTCGAAGGCCCTCTCTTATCGATCTGTCCGCTCTATGGTATAGAGCTGCTGTATCTACTATACGGCGTTAACGGCAAATTGGGCGTTATTGAACTATCACGCGAGCGGCTGAGAATGAGTACACTCTCTGCCGGATCGTTTTCTCCGGGGAATTCGCTTATTTCAGAGTTACGCTGGTTGGGTAGGAAAGATAGGAAGAGGTTGGGATACTTGGATTTTGTTTGTGTTTATTGTATTGACAAGATAGATGATTTTGATTGATGAATTTTAATGATGATGAAGTTTGATCCTATAATTAGTTGGGACTGTGATTGATACATTTAGATAATTTAATCGTAAAAAATTGAATTAAAAGTGTCATAAAATGCCAATTTCATACTATCTAATAATCTATCTCATGTGAAAAAGTCAGACTTTAACGGAGTAGCAGGAGCCACTAATTGACAAGATTAGAATCTGGTTTCTGCGGTGAATTTTAAAAGGCCGGTCAGAATTTATTATTTATTTCATTATACCTTTATTACTCACTTCAAAATATTACATCCTTTTCATTTACATTAACATCTACAATCTACAACTTTTTATCAAAATACTCTATATAACGTCATGTCACAATTGATTTTACGATTGCCTTGCATTATAATTTCTTTAGATTTAGTCAGAAAGAACGGCTTATAAATATGTCTTTTAAAAATAAATCAGTGACTCATCATTATTCTTTGAAGCTTTTTCATGAATTCGTTTATATATCTTATGAGCTTTCTCGTATAAGAGATTCAAACATAAGATACAATGTTTCATAACCATCATTAAAATAATGTAAATTAGACTTTTGTTTTGCCTTGCAAGTCTTGAGTGCATTACATACTTTATTAACTGTTGTGTGCAAGTAGTTTTATGCTAATTTATTGTGTACCAGCGATGTACTTTCAATGTAGTTATATATTTTATGATGGATTTCTCATTATATAAAGCATTCATTAAAAAGGTCATGTCTCACATTAAGAAGTTTCTCTCAAGAGTAACAAGCCGTTACCGACGAATAGAAATGAGCTATGAAAATAAACTAACTGCATCATAAAGCAGGTATTAGTACAACGGTTATATACCACAAAAAATACTCTAATATTACAATAAGTTCCTTTATCAATAAAAGTCAAAATGTCTAAAATGCAAAATCCACCATAAAATAAAAACAAAAACGCATAAAACATTTAGACACGTACATCGGCGCCCGACTAATTTATTCTGTCATCGAAAGATTCAATGGCCCCATCGCACGGCGCGACATCCCGAACATACAAAGCGCGCACCGAGAAAAGAGAGAAAAAAAAGCGTCACCGCTGCCGCATCACTTTCCCCATCGGGCACAGTACCTATCTGTCCACGCGCTCGCGCACAGACACCCACGCACACCCACTCTCGGCGATTGTATACCCGGCTTCTCTCTCTCTTTCCGGAAGAGAATCGATTTTCGCGGCTGATAGTACGATTCCCCGCATCTACACCTCTAGGCGTTCTCTCTCACTCGCGCGTGTATATATACATAGATAGCCGGGCAAAAATCCGCTGCTTCGCGGGGGAGGGAAAAGAGAGCCGGTAGAGAGAGAGTGTATGTATATAGGCGGAAGCAGCCGAGCGTGATGGCAGGATCAGAGATGAAGCACTTGTGTGTTACGCTCTCGTTCGGCTGGCGCTCTCTTGTATTTTTTCTGTCATCGACCGGCGTCGAAGTGCTATAGCTCGCGTGCTGGGTTTTGTTCGCTGCCAATGGAATGACGCTCGTTTTATGATTTATGGAGGAAAGAGGAGGAGTGGGGGCGGGTATTGTTTTGGTATGTACGCGCTATAAGATGGGAGAGCTTGTTTTTTTTCGGGCATTGTTGATGGCTCTGCGGTCGCTGTATCCGTGAGCCCCAAGCTGATTGGATTTTTGCGGCGGTTTGGCTCTACGGCGCGGATGGATCGGGAAAAAAGTGTCCTTTATTTCGCGAATCATGATTGTCAAAATTCGTATTATTGCAGAAAACGAACTAGGGATTTACCGTCAGATTTATAGTTTTAGTTTACCTAAAGTTATAGTTCAGCTAGAATAAAAACTTGAACCACGATTCAATCGATAAAAATAAAAGCAGGAATATCGATTCATCTTCCAAAGTCAAAACTCCAATGATACAAAGCCTCTACACGGCCAGCACACCAAGTGCACCAAACTTTCAAAATTCACAGGAAGAAAAAGCTCGCTATCAGCAAATCAAGTAGTACGCGTCTCGCCTCAGCACCTCAGGCTGAGCCCCCAGCATTACAAAAAAAGCCCGCGACGACAAGTGCAGCGCATTATCTTTCCTCTCACGAATATCGCACGCCCGACGCGTACTTATCGATCGTCCATCTCTCGATTGAATTCAACGGGGCGGTATTATGCAGACGATGGCCCGCCACGGACGTATGAATTTACAAAAGCCGCGAGAGAAGGAGAGGGAGAGGGGAGGCTTTTCATGCGCTCAAGTGAAATATGTAAAATGACTCGGCAGCGCAGCTGGTTGCGGCGAGCGCGCGCATCAATTTGAGTAGTGTCGCTGCGCGAAGGGTATATTTACATATTAAAATCGGCAGCGGTGTGCATTTTTTATGGAATATTGAGATATGATGGGTTCTTTTTGACGTGGGATGTTCGATGGTTTAATTAAAGATTCTGACGGGGCAGAGGAAAATTATATAATGAATTAATGATAATGCCGATTAATATGTAACGTTTCAATTATTCAAGATGATTCATGTGCAAGGCTGAAAAAGGTCGGTTTACTAAATGCATTAAGTTTATATTTATCGAGGTAATTCGTATCGATTATAAATTACTGTCTATCCGAGCGTTTATCGCTAAAGTATATGCATACATGCACA
>JAPYZA010002261.1:0-17856 GCA_030522685.1 Eupelmus azureus | reverse complement strand
CTTACAATATTGAAAGAATATTAACACAATATTCTTACAATATTGAAAGAATATTAACACAATGTTCTTACAATATTGAAAGAATAGTAACACAATATTATTACACTATTGAAAGAATATTAACACAATGTTCTTCGAATATTGAACGAATATTAACACAATATTCTTCCAATATTGAAAGAATATTAACACAATATTCTTGCAATATTGAAAGAATATTAGCACAATATTCTTACCATATTGAAAGAATAGTAACACAATGTTCTTAGAATATTGAACGAAGGGACAATTAAAATGGACCGCCCTGTATTATATATTTTCTTTTTTCTTTAATATCCTTGGACACATATAAGTATAATATAAAAAGATATCATTTAATGCATATGTATAAAAAGTATAAAAAGAGTAACTCGTAAAAGGAGGATCCACAGCCTCAAATAGATTTTCCAGGAATATTCGAATCGAGTACCGCTATCGAAAAATACTGAAATATTTCTAAAAGAAATAGTCCCGTATATTTCGAACTGGCTGAGATTCTTGAACGTGCTTTCCTAGGGTCAAGCGAGTTCGGCCGGATAAGACATACGCCTTAACCGACTGTCCACGTCCGACCCTTATTTAAGGTGTATGGATACGATAGTAAGAAAAAATAAAAAGTTATACGCGAAGTAAAATATTAATATACTTAAATTTAAAATTTCATTTGACAGAATCTAATATGAATATCGAAAAATATATAGTTCTAAATTTCGTAACTGCTGCATTAAAAAATGTTGTTTAACCGTTTCTTGACCGATAAAGTGTTTGAAACAATTTAAAAAAACTTGTTTCGATATTACTGTAATTCAAATTTTAGAATTCATTTGGCAACAACTACAATAAACATCGCTATTAAACTGTTCGTTATTTTTAATGTAAATATAGTGCATTAGAGATAATCTTCTCATATTTATATTTCACAACAAGTCGAATAACCTATGTTATCGATTAAATTAAAATTTGCCTGTTAACCCAACAAGTAAACCTAACGGTACTAACACCCATCAAAAGTCAACCAAATCATCACAAACGACCAACACTTCATAAACCCAACACACTCACCACGACTCCACCTCACACCCATCCAAGCTCGAAAACCCAACCAAAAATCCTCCAACTCTTCCAACAACCAACTTCCCAACCCTCAACCTCCCCACCCCTCGAACACACTTGCTCGATCCATCCCCCTGAAGTGCGCCGCTTATCGTCTCCGCATCCCCCCCGCCAAATCGAAGCGGGTGCAACATATCGCTCACCCAGGGGGTGTCGCTCGCACAGAGCAGACGACAGCGGCCTCTGGGCGAGTTCGCTGTACAGCGAGTCGTCCGCTCGCGCTCGCGGCGAGTCAGTCGCTTCCCGTTGGCAGCCGCTGCATCATATCGCGCTCGCGGCGCCTGCGCGATTCTCCCCCCCCGCGAGCGAGCAGCGCGCGCTCTCTCTCTCTCGCACACACATACATCCCCCTCCCGCCCTCTGCGTGTGCTCTTTCGACCCTCGTCGTCCGCACCTGCGCGCGCGCCGCCTCAGGAGAGAGAGAGAGAGTGGAACACACCGGGCTCCACATCAGGAGAGAGAGGGAGAGATAATCGTGTGCGTTACAGTGTGTCAGTGCGTGCGGTCGCGCTATACGGGGAGAGAGAAAAAATAATGTTCGCGCGGGGGATGAAGTGTGGTGCCGCGGGTACTACTCCCAGTGCCCAAGGATACACGTAGAAGCTGTGAAGGATAGAGTGTGCCTGTATATATATATATATACACACGAGAGAGCGGGGAGGGCTGCATATACAGCGGACTATGGAGCAGCAGCGCAGTGCCGCCGCCGCTGTTCTCTCTATCCAGTTTTCTCGCTCAGCAAGTGGATAAGGTACGAGATCGAGCTGGCGCGCTGGTGCCCTCGCCAGCCAGACTATAGTACCCCAGCCGCCTACGCGCATACACATGAGCTGTCGCAGGGCCAGGACTGCCAGCACGACTACACCTAGCAAATAAGGTAAATAACCACGCCGTTGGCCACTGCCAGGCCTTACAGCTTACATAACCCAGCCGTCAGCGCGTTTACGCAGCGTAAAACAAGAAAGCCGAAACTTTCTTCCCTCTGTCTCATCCGTCCTTCTCGAGCCGTAAAGCGAAAGGCGAGAGAAGCAAGAGAGAGAGAAGGAGGGAGTGTGTGTAAGAAGGCACGCGCCGCGACGAGCCCCACGCGAGCGCGCAGGGGGATACACGTTTAACGTGTTGGATCGATTCCCCTTTCTTGAGTAGCGCGCGCGAGGCGACACCAGGCGCGCTCTCGGGGGGACTATCTCACCCTATAGCCCTCGCCTCGCGCGCTTACAGACACACACACTCTCTTCCCTATTCCTTGCGCGCTCTGTGCACTTCCTCTGGCCGATGGACAGATCCGACTTTTTTTTATACACGAGCTTTTCGCAAATTTTTTGCAGCATGGTGTGTAGCACACGCGCTGCTAGAGGTGCGTGTACCAGCTCTTATCTCCGCCTCTCCACCCCCGCTCGTTCGCTTTATATGTATACACACACACGTTTTCTGCGCTCTCTTTTTTTACGCCACCCCCCCGCAGTGCCTTCGCACATACGCATGCGTCTCTCCATGTGTATTGCGGGTACCTATATACGCACGCGATACACACGGTCGCCTTGGGATTTTCGATATACAGGCGCAGCGCGCCATGTTTATTATCATGTGCACGCGCGTTTATAGGTGCATGCATGCATTTCCTTTTTTCTCGCCCCGTACGCATAAGCCCGAGGCAATATACATACATCGCCGCCGCGGCGGGCGGAAAAATTGGCGGAGCGCATTACGCGCTTTTTATGCGTGCGCGCGCACACGTGATTGCCTTACGTGTGGGCGGTGTATATACGGGGCTATCCATATACGAGCAGGCTTCTCTTAAGTGCCGGATTTTTTTTTTTGATACACGGCCATGTTTAGTGCTCTCGTGTTATTGTGTGCGCCCTCTCGCTGTCTTTATTCCTTATAGTTGCTTTTACTAATTCTGCATAGACAAGCGTGCTAAGAAATGACCCATAGTGGTTGCAGTATTGATGAGACACGTAAGTATATGAAAATAGGGAGTTTAGACGTTCTTTGGGTGGGATCTGTGGTTTGTGATACTTTTGGAGCTGTGGGCAAATTTAGCTAGGTGGTCGGCCGTGTCGCGAAGTGCAGCGAATGCAATTTATATGCTAAAATTAATTATCTACCCTTTGACGGCTGGGGCAGGTGTGCGCGGTAGCGTGATTATGTTTGTCGTTTTTTCCTTTTTTCAACTTGGTTAATGTAATGAAAATATTGGATTTCAGATGAAAGCTTTATTTATTGTGAATTTTTTATTTAGAATGCGGAAGTTAATTGAAAGCTCGCGGAATCAAAGAAAAATTACGCAATCTCATTAAAAGGCGGACAGTTGTTTGAGTTTACAGAGTAAACCTGATGTATTTCTTACTATTACGGAGAGTTTAATGTTTCATTTTCCATTAACACTTTTGGTTTACGTTTATTCGTATTTTCTATCATTAAAATCAGCAGAAAATACCCAACTCTAATCGACAGTAATTACTTTTCCATCTCACATACACATCCCCGCAAAAGCAAAAAAACAACCCTGTTCCCATATTTCCCCAGTACACAAAACGCCACGCTAGTCTTGATATCGATTGCGAAACGCTCCGTCTCTCGATTCGTGCAGAAAACCTGCAGCACGAGCTTTTCCACTTTGTAATTTTCTCAGTCAAGGAAAGCGCGAGGATTTTAAAAATCAATTCATTCCAGACTTCCGGCGCGCGCGGGACCTCGGCTTCTTTTCCCGCACCTAAATGCTGCCCTGTCCGCCCGGCCAGATATGCAAATCACTGACAATCAGCAAGATCAAGGAAGTTCCTAATGGCGAATACACTTTTCCGCCGCGTAGCTTTAAATTATTGCACTAATTAGCATATCGTAATAACGCAAAAAGGAGGGGTCCGCTGGCTTGGCGCTTTCTGCTCCGCGCGCGCCTTCCTTTTAAGGTTAGGTATTCTCGTTTTTTTTTCTTCTGCTCATGCTAGATTAATTTATGCGGGGGCTAAGGGCGCCGCTATCTCGACGAATATGCACTAGATTGATGAATGCAGTTTTTAGAATAGATTTATCTTCTACCTCGACCAGACATTTATTATTATTATTTCTTTTAATAAAAGAAAGTTATGCCAAAGTTGAAGCAGATATATATATTTTCGCCACAGCCGATCAAAGTGCTACTTTCGCTCCCGGCTAGAAAAGTACGAAAAGTAGTAACTTCGGCTTATGCTATAATGGCGAAAAATAGTATATACGCATACCACGGAGCAAAAGAGGGTCAGTCCACTGCACGTGTTTGACACCCTCGACTTCGGCACGGACACACGTGCTCCTCTGCTCCCAAGAGTCGTAATTTACTTACTATAAACTCGACAAAAAAGAATCGTCCCAAAATATCTAGATTCGGCAAGCTAAAGAGTAAAAAAGCTGAAAACTCCGTATAATTTATCGATTCGCGTCAACTGTACACGTCTCTCTGTACAAGCCACCGGCAATAATTCCTAGTCCAGTCGATACACGACTATTTGTCAAGTCGAAGCGATGTTATTGTGCCAGTTCCACTTTATGAGCGGCACGTTTGCAAACTCCCGTCCCCCCGGCGCTGTTCCGCCGCCGCGTTCCTGAACTAGAAACTAGAGAATAAAAAACGTCCTTTTTAGGTTAGACAAGTAGGTTCTCCTCTTGTTTTTTCGATCGCGGTCACCGACGCTCTGTCTATTTTTTAATTTCGCCAGTCGTTCTCGCGGCTCCTCTTTCATTGTGACGTGGAAACAGGACCGAATAGCTTGGCAACCAGACGAACCAGCGAGTAAAAGAGAGAGCTTGCGAGAGAGAGAGAGAGAGAGAGAGAGAGGAAGGACGAATGGCTTGTTTATTTTTAATTTGCACCTTTATTTACGCTCGACGACGACTATTTTGCACTCAGCATTCATTCGCGCATTCTCTCTATCTCCCTGATTCCGCAGTAGCCTTTTTAGCCTGCTCAGCACTTCGGTTAAAAGAGAGCTCGGTTTTCCTCCTTTCGTAAAAATATCCTTTTTCTCTTGCGCATTTTTTTTTCCTCCTCTCGCGCTCTTTCCTTACCTCGCCCTTCCTCCGTCCCCAGCCCCATCCCTCTCTCTTCCTGCCGCTCTCCCGCTGCCACTTTGTTTACATAGTCGAGAGGAGACTTCATTGCGGCGCTAAACCCTTGAGCCACACCGCGACACCTTTGAATTTTTGCGGCTGTCCTTTTCAAAGTTTCCCTCGAACTCCCGCTGACTCTTTAATGAGGGAAAGGATGCGCCCTCATATACAAAAGTGACACGCGAGCGCGAACCCATAAGTACCCTGCGCGCGTACGTATGTATGAATACATACGCGCGAAAGGGTGGAAGTAGTCGGGGGAAGGCTTGAGTCAGACACAGCGGCGCGTGCAGCTTGGCTATATATACGTGAGCGCGAGCTCGGGGGGGAAAGGACGAAATTCTGAATCACGTGCATGAGTTGGCAGTGTAACCTAGAAAAATGTCTTTTGAAATTGATTTTTGCCTCAACTGGAACAGATGCGTATCGCGCCGGAGACGCCGGGTTTGACGTTCTGTAAGTAGGTAGTTGATAAAATCCGGATCGGTCGTGGCGGGATTTCATTAGTTTATTTGTCGGTATGAATTATAAAGGAGTAATAAAGTGAGTGGATGTGCTTGTCTGGATTTTACTTTACTTTATCTGAAATTTTGCCGCTGCTCTAGTTGGGTTGTAACAAGAGAAATAAGATTTCTGACCCGTGTAATGTTCACTGCGATTAAGAACGTAAAAAATATGCGTTCCAAGACAAAAATTATGTGCTTGTAAAAAGTACGCAAGTTGTTAAAAAGTAGTGATTTTTAGCTTTTCGCGTTTTAGGATAGTAATTTTCTAGATTTAAAAATGTGTATTTATGTCTGACTAATTTAGAGTATTACTACTGATAGCTGTAACTACTTCTTTCAGTTATTTCGTATGGATTTCTTTTATCTTTATAGATTTTGTTATTAAACATCTACTAAAATTTATTATTGCGATACATATTTGTAATCCTGACTAATTTGATAATTTTACTGGTTTTTAGTTCGGGGAAAAATTAATATTTAAGTAGTATCGAGATCCAAAAATAATAAATACCACTTAAATGAAAACGCAATTTCATCCAATTATTATCAACTTTGTGAGAATTACGAATGTGCATTTTCGAAATTGTATCAGATCTGTACAAATTAACATTTCGTTTCCAATTGTCGTTTGTTTATTTCGTTATAACCAGTCTAGCTATTATCCGCTTTTTATGACATTCGATAATGTCAAATTGAAAATGCGGCAATTTTAAACTTCAGTATAATTACTTCAACGTCACGCGTTATTCAGAAACATATAATTTTCTCATATTATTTCGTACACTGTAGCGGACAGGTTGGATTTTCAATTTGCGCTGCTTCGTTTAAAATCTCTATATACATGGCAATGATATAATTAACAATGTGATATTTCACTTCTGTGCATGTCCAAATGGCCATTAAATGACCATTACCACAAAAGTAATGTAAAAACGTCCAAAAACTTCTAATTACCTCCTACTAATAAAAAATTAACTAGAAAACCTCTTAAAATCTGCTGAAAAAATAACTCGAAAACTTTCCTTCGCATTCAACATTAAACACTTTCTATCATTATTTACTAACACCACACAAGCACACTAGGTACATTCCATTCCAAACGAATATAGCTCCAATAGCGAAACAATAACAACGTCTCGTTGTACATTCCCGTACAGCCAAGTAACACGTCTCAAAACTCTCATACATATAAAAGACCATAATACAAGGCGCGCGCGGAGTCGCACGCGCGAGCAAAACGCTTCTCTTTCGCCGTCTGCGCGTAAAAATAATTCTGCAACATTGCAAACAAACAAAGCCGCCGAAAGAGCGAAGGAGGGGCAGGCCGGGGAAAAAGAAGCGGAAAAGCAAAAACAAAGTATACACTCGAGACAACGGACAGAGAAAAAGAGAGCAGACGAAGAGGGAGCACGTTAATAGTCGAGTGCATGCATGCATGCAGAGAAAAAGAGAGAGAGAGAGAGGGAGTGGAGAGAAATCTCGGTGCATTTTACGAACAGGTGCGAAGAGACTGGGAGCTTGCGCGCGTATAGATGTATATAGGTATACGTAGTAGACAACACTCTCTCGTTGGCTGGCGTATGAGCGCAGTAGCGGCTTCCTTTTGTGCGTATTACTCTTCGCTCTGTTCTTCGTTCTTTTTTCTCCGCGTCTCCAGCCAGCGCCGCCGAGGTATATATACGTGTGCGTTCCGCGTTGCGGGTACTATGGCGAAGACTCGCGCTTTTTTCTTTCACTCTTTTTACCCTGAAAATTCTCATTATCTCGGCGACTGTGTATATGCGTGAGTGTGGGGGTGCGCGCGTGTGTGTATAGGTCCGCTATTGCAGTCTTGCAGTTTGGTATGTATGTTTGTAGTTTCGGGTTTGTGTGTATGTGTTTAGCAGCGTTCGTTTGTAAATGGAGTTTGCTATCGAGTTTACATGTATGGGTGGGTATTGTTAGGTGTAATTCTGCAGCGTGCGACTGTCAATGCGTATTTGTTAATGTGTACTTGTGTGTATAACTGCATGAGTTCATAATGTTCGTAAGGATTTTTTTTATTTTGCTGGGTGATATTCAGTTTACATGAATTACTTTTGTGTATGAATATCTATAAAAGATATCGTTCATCATCAAGGTGTATTGCAAATTACAAAGGCAAACAAAGAAAATACTTTCATGTTTTTGTTTTAAATGCTAGGAAAAGTTCTTAAACTAAAGAATTTAAAAAAAAATAAACTTAAGTTAAATATTTATAAGAGATCCATATAAATTATTAATAAAGTCAAATTTATTTTGCATACTAAACAAATTATGCTAGTTCTCGAGAAACCCAGCAAAATCTCCGAAATAACTTTTACTAGTAGAAGATTCCACTTCCGCGAACCAAGTTTTGATGAAATTTTTTGGCGACTCTTACGGTCGTTTAGCCATGTATAAAGAACCATAGAGTTATGCATAATTATTGTTCGATTTATTTTTATTTAATGGTAAAAAATTTGATTGTTAAGTTACAAGTTTCAGTTGTAATGTCTTTTGATGAATTATAATTCGTTAGATTAAATGACAAACTTACAAGAGATAATTAATAAAAGTTCAATAATTAAAAGAATGTTAAATTTTATACCTTTAAAGCAAATCTCTATCTAAAAAAAGAAAAAATATGTGTAGATTAATTTTTTTCATAGAATACTACCTCAAAGTTTCATCAAAATCCGTTTCCCGGAGGTGGAGTGTTCTCTTCGTTAGAAAAATCTCTATGCCACAGGGTTTGTTTGAAAATTTTTTATCTGTTTTTTTTCGATTTTGTTTATTATTTTTTATTGCACTGCCGCTTGCGGTAGTATAATTTTTAAAAATTAAATACAAATTTTATTATAAATTATTGTCAATTATTTTTTTTCATTTTTAATATTATCAAAAAAAAATGTATTGTACTTTTAATAAAATAGTCATACTTTCAATTAAGTAGTATTTGTTACTGCCTTCTTTGTTATACGATAATCTGGAAAAAATTTGAAATCTGGAAACCTCTTCTTATCAATATCTTACCAAGAAAACGATATTTTTTGCATGTATCTATCTCTAATAAATGTACATTTATTTTAACATAAACTCAACGCATCAAAAGATCTAATAATTTTATACTTACTCCCTCACCTGTCAATACAACTTGGTACGTACTACAACACATACATTCAGAATCCAATAAAAAAACGACTTTCGCAATAAACTTTCGCCATATACCCAAACTCGCACTTCACGCGCCAGAGGAACATAGATAAAGAGAGAACGAGCAATGGAAAAAAATGTAGCAAGCTATACGTCTAGCGAACACGAGAAAAACAAAAAATACGTGACAAGCTGACGGGCAGACACGAGGATTAGAGGCTTCGACGGAAATGAAATGAGAGTTAACGGGGCAAGTCGGGAGCGGGTGGTCATACGCTCGGCGCGGCCACTCCACTATACATAGACGGCCACGCGTGATCGATCGATTCATTTTTGTTAATAATGGAGATGAATGCAGCCGCGCAGCCGGAGAGCTTATAATTATCGCGGTGCGATATTTATCGGGAGTCGCGGGTAAATAGCGCCAGCTCGGATGTTCGAAATGAAAGCGCAGAGGTAAAAGCGGATTATTTGTTTATGTTTGTTTTACGTAGGGCTGAGATTATGGTACTTCAATTTTATTATAGGATTTTGTTGCGATAGTTTATTTTGCGAGCGCTTATATCATTTATGGATTGTAGGTAAAAAATTGAAAGGGTGCGTGAATTTTTTCGATGTTTGTAGTAGTTTTTTTTATTGCTCGATGATGTAACGGATGTTGCGTCAGCGGTTTGCATCATTTTTGATTTTACAATTAATGAAATATTTTATATTTTAGCTGTGGCTTGCATGTTTATTTTTCTTGGCTTGAGAAATAAAAATGTATTTTTTTTATTGCGTTGGGTTAAAATAAACATGATTTTTGCATTATAAAGTAAAAAATGCTTTTAGTTTATTTTTCGCGCATTAAAATTTTAACAATAACGACTTTTGTATTATATATTATTTGAACAAAAATTGTGAAATTTAAATAAATATGTATTTTTAAATATGGAATATTTTGACTTTTGTACAGGCTAACAAAATGATATTTTTTTGTTACAAAGGATATTATTTAAAGCTATATTTGCTCTGGTTGAAGTTTCTTCAACCATAAATAATTAAAAAATAACTTCTGAAAAATTGTAATTTTAAACCACTGACAATAAAACAATGTAACAAGAGACAATGATTTTGTTTGAGCTCCGATCGCTGCTAAAGTGGAAGCTTCGCATTTCCACTTGACGCTCTTATTCAACGTGCTGCCCAACAAGATCAAATTATTCAGCCGAAAATGCGATAATTACGTTCTTTCAACCTTACTCAATTACGCGCATTGTCAATTGTTTATAGTAAAGAACAAATTCATTCGATTCGAAATTATTATACTTACTATAGTAGCTGATAAAATAATTTAAAAACAGTATTTGAAAATGTTAAATGAAATAAAGGAAAAGTCTTTACTAAAATCGCAATCCATACAATTTTTATATAAAATTATTGAAATTGTGATCTTTTTTATTTGCATCTGAAATTTGATTTAATTTTTATATCACGGAGACAGTACAGCTATAGAAGATGGTCTTACTTTTATATATATATATATATATGAGTCATATAATATGAAATATATATTTGCAAATAATTTTATGTGATCTTTTAAAGATATTACCATTAGAAATTGTTTTTAACTTAACTTCCGCCTGTACGTAAACTCAATATTATTTCTCTTACGTTTGAAAATCTTATTTAAAATGTTTCGATGCGAATTCTCTCGAGATATCCTTAATATAGTTTACAAATGTCTTCTCAAGACCTAGATATAAAAAGAAACATAAAATATTGGCTTCATATACAACCAGCATAAATATTAGTACAGTATACTTAGTTTTAAATATTTATTAAACTTTCATGACTATTTAATTTAATGCACGTAGAAAAGTATTATACTATAAAAGTAGGTATAAAAGAAAATTGAGAAGGGTCGTATACTGAATTTCCAATTTTTAACATTTAATGAAACAAAAAATGTTAAGCTTCAGGCAGTCTAAAATTATATTCATTAGCTATACAAATTTTAAAAGAATCTTTGTTTTGTTTATATTATAATGTATTCCTTAGATTAAAAACAAAACTTTTTTACAAAATCGTGGTATATACATTTCATAATTTCCACAGCAAACTTGTTCAAACATTCAAAGTAAAAAAAAATTAAATCCTATAGAATTTTATATTTGTAATGTTAAAGTTTAGACTACGATCCTTTGAAAAAAATGGATGAACTCTTTTTTTATTTAATTTTAAAACTTGGTTAAAAATAATGAAATAAAATTTTGTTTTATGTTTTTAATCTACTTTTTGATATTTATGCAATCCCTCGAGAAAGTTTTTGTTGAAATAGGCGTGTTCGAATTTATTTTGAATCGAAAGTTGGAATCTTATAAAACATAGCTATATGTGCGACTTTACTCTGAAATTAAAATTATCTTTCAACCTACATTATTAGCGAATTTTTAATTTTTTTTAATAGTTATTTTCAGGTACCGATGTTTTGAAATGTTCTAGCCTTGTAAATTAAACTAAAACTTTTATTATACTAAAAAGTTACAGAAACTAGCTCAAAATTAGAATATTGCTCTTTTAGAGCTCAGTAGGTCGATACTACGAATTTGACTACTAGTGCAGGAGGCCTCTACAGAGAATACATTTACCTTAAGTTTTGCTCTTTAATGACTACCTGTATCAGAAACATATTATGTATAGAAGATATTTGATACGTGCAATTTTACTCTCGAACAACGTAGCCCCATTTTCTTCTTTAATGCATGTTAGAATTTTCCAACAATTAAATAGAAAAAGTTCATTCTTGAAAAACATTAAGAAGATTTCCTATAGAGATTCAAATTCAAGTAGAAAGAATAAGTTCAGGTTAAACGCACCATAGATAATCCAACTTTTATAAACATAAAAGCACTCGCTAAAGTTTCCAAGTTCTTTGAAAGATATTTACATCTGAAGATTTCCATCGTAAGAATATAAAAAACTTCTTTTATTTCTCAGCATCTCTTTTTTGCAAAAATTAATTTCTTTCTTAAAATTATATCCACAAAAAATTTACCAAAATCTCAATAAAACACAAGTACGCAGAACTCCATAATAAAACAAAAGGCCAAAAATATAAGAGACCAAACTAATCCGCGCTCGAAAAGGGCCGGATATAACCGGCTCCGCAGACGAGCCTTGAGTGTGCGAAGGTAAAAAAAGCTTCGCAGAGAGAAAGCCACCTACATACACACACACACATACCTATATACCTGAAGGAGACAAAAGCGAGAGACGCAGTTTCTCGCGCTGGCGACGCCGCCACCACCACGGCCAAACAATGGCGGCTCTCTCCGCAGAGAGTGTCTGTAGGATCGAAGCGAGAGAGCCGCCCTTTTCGCGAGGCTATATACGCGAGAATTTTCGAGCCGAACGCGCGGAGCTTTTCGCAGCGCGGATTTAAGCGCGTGTTTTTTAAAACCGCCCGAGTGCGGTTGGTAGGCGGGAGAAGTTTGCAGGCGGACGATCCGCTTTCTGCGCCGAATGTTTAATTTTTGGGTTGTCTTTGTTGACTGGAGCGATGGTTAGGATTTGAATGTGAAGTTGTTTGGAGATGTCTTTGTGACTGGATTGTTAGCCTTGTTTTACAAGGTTCTTGTTTTTGGGCTGACTGGGAAAATTCTTTTTTCATGTTCTAAAGGATCGAGTTCTTTTTTTATGAATATAAATAAGGTATATTGTTCATTTTGCTCGCTTTTAAGGCTGCAGTGTGATAAAACAATGAAAATTTCTTTTAATTAACGCATATTTTTTGAAAACTATTCAATATGTATTATATGGATCTGTTTATGAATTTTGGTAGATTAAAAGCGTTATATCAAATTTTGTTCAAACAATTATTCTCTCAAAATTAATTAATGTTTTCGTTAATTATTATATTTTAAAATAAACTCTAAAGCAGCGTTTTAGTTCCACCCAAAATTTTGTATATTTCAGCTCATACATACTTTGAGGTCTGTAGTGACTTTAAAATTTAACATTTTTCATATTGCATAAGTACACATCTGTGAAAATAAAACCAAAAAGCCAACAACATTTTATTGCGTAACCAAGGGTTTATTGTATATATTGATATTACGTTTAATTGATTTTTATTTGCAATTTTAATATTGTGTAATTATAAATAGTATAGAAATTAATTATAAGCTTTTTTTCTTAGTGTATAAACTTGATTAATGCTTCATTAAATAAATGCATAAATAAACTTACACTAAATAATTATTATAGATTCGCTTCAATTAATTCTATTCGTAATAATGATTAATAAAATGCAAAATCTGAACTGACTGCAATTTTTTAAAGGTTGATGTATGGACCTTTTTTGTTATAAATAAATTTTTTGATAAGTAGAGACAAGTAGTGGTACTTTTTAATAGCAATAATTTTATATTAAACATTAATCTTGTAAACTGAATTAAATTGAAACAATACCTTAACATTAATTGCCTTTTTAATTTGAAAAAATAAAAACTACGAAATCAATGTAATTTTCGATAAAAAGCCATTTGAAATATTAAAAACTATAGCATTACTTTTTCGCTTTATGCTCAATTTAGCTTTTTGAAATTTTAACTAAAGCTTTTTCCCTTAATGGGTTGTCAAAAAAGTTAATACTAAAGCTCATTTTTTATTTTCTTTTTAAAAGTATTCTAGTTTAAATTTATATACGTAGTTATGAATAATGATATACCTAATAGTTTTTAGTTAAAATAAATTTATTGTAAAAAAAAACTAACATCTGAAAATAAAAGCCTATAAAATTCAATATTACACGTATACCGTAAATCTACACATTGATATCAAAATACATTATGCTCAAAACACTCTTTTAGCTAAAGTAGTACTGAAGTATTAAAGATGCGCTAGAAAAAACATTAACTTATAACATTATCTAACCAAAATACACCCTCAAACGTGTCTAAATTCGAACCTAAATACTCCCAATTCCACAAAAAAAAAAAAATTCTCAAAAAAACAAATGACATAATCGATCCCTTATTCAAAACCATCCCACAGCCATCAAAGGCCTCAAAAACTACCAACATCAATTGCTAATTAAACTTTCAAGACTTTCGATTTCCCTTACTAATACACACGGCGAGCCCTTCGCCGCTTGGCGGCATAGAAACGAATAACGCAAGCACCCCTCGAGTCCGGTGTTTTTGGGGTTATCGCAACCGGCGCATCAGTACTTTATATTTATACACACAAACACAAACAGCCACACACACATGTTCAGCCGACAAGAGTAGAGAGAGGCGGGGGGGGGGGCAAAAGTGCACCTGCACGTAGTTCGACGGTGATTTGTGCCCGTGTACAGGAGGTGAAAAATGGGATTTAAAGGGCGGCAGGGAATGGACTTTTTGTGCGAGCGAGCGTTCGCATGAAAATGAAATTGTTGTGCGGAAAGTGGGATGTGTGTGACCTTTTTAGAAGGAGCGAGAGAGAGGGAGCTTTACGGGCTGACGAATAAAATTGTCGAATTTAACGTCGGCTTTTTTCGGCACGATGAGAGCTGATATTTATAATTTTTATTTTCCGGGATACTCTAGTGGAAATCGGGCTATTTTCGGACAGACAAACAATGACACTTCGATAAAAGTGTTTAATGAATTATGTGTTGTCAGTCTAGGAATTAGTTTTATAAATAGACTCCAGTTGTTTTTTTAATAACTTGTGCAATACAATATAGTGAAACTATTTTTAAAGAAAACTGTAATAATAAAATTTATCAATGATTAATTAAGCATTTCCTTCATCTCCTATTTACACCCAAAATAATTTTTTAAAATCAATCATCAGCAGCTATTCCAAGCACCTCTACCCTCGCCGCTCTAAAGCTTTAACCTCGACACAGCCGCTCCAAACATATAGAGCCTTAATCAAACGTCCGCGTTTACGTTTACAGCCCTTTGGCGTTCACCCTAAAATTCATCGAAAATCATAAAATTCGAGCGTCAGCGGCTCCTCGGCTATACAGCCCATTTTGGCTCGGAATTTTTTCTCTCCCTCTTTATTACCGCGAGGCTATAGCTGACGTGCGGCTTTCGTGCGATGCGCCCGGGCCCATGAATAAGCAACGACTCTTACAGGGAGCCTAGCTAACTTTCGGCGCGCTAATCCCCCGGCGGAGAGAAACTCGATCCTTAATGAAGCATCAAGTGCGAGGGACTCGGAGAAAAAATCCAACCGACCAATCACACCAAGCGAATACCTTGCCTAAGAGAGAGAGAGGAATATTCCCCTCGAACACTTATACAACTTCGCCCTTTCGCCGCGCGCGCGCGCGAGAGAGAGCCTAACTTTAACTTTGCAAAGTGTCTAAATGCACGCGAAACTCGCCCACCTCTCCGTCCGTTGAACGGCCAAACTTTTCTTCTGTGCCTCTCGCTAGCGATCTTGCCTTTTTTTTTGTTAAAACAATTATTTGTAATTTGATTGGTGATCATTAGTTTGAGTTCTAATTGGAAATATCGGAGGAGGGTGATAGGCTGTTTGGGCTGCTGTGCATTATGAAATGCTTTTTTGGAAATAAGGGAGTTTTATTTGGTTTTTCTTATAAGAAAACATATATGATGATTTTTTATTATATATGATGGTTGTTATCACACTCTAAACTCAAAAGTGTCAAATCTAGGAATAAAAGGTTTAAAACCTACATGTTATAATGTTTATCCAAATTAAAAATGTAGATTTTGATTCCTAAAGTGACCTACAATGTTATCACAGTATTGAAACAATATTGTTATAATACTACTGCAATACTGACATAATACTGACACAATTTGGATACTATATTAATACAGTATTTTGTATAATACCTGTGAAATATTACTAAAACATTAGTGCCATTTTGCTACAATCTTGCTGCAATAATATCATTGTAATATTTTACCAGTATTGTTGTAATATTTATAATAATGGTACGATATTGATTTAAAACCTAAATTTTAATCCTTAAAGTTATTTTAAGGATTTAAACCTACATTTTAAACTTTTATGAAGATTAAAATGTAGGTTTTAAACTTTTTACTTCCAGATTTCGCACTTTTGAATTTAGAGTGTAACGAGACTTGATGCTTGAGAGATCATATTTATCCCTTGATATCTTTTCAGAGCTGTTTCTAAATAACAAATGAAAGTGAAAAAAAATTTATAAAGTATTATTTTTTATTTTTTTAGTTTTCTTTGTTTTAATTATGTTGTAAATGACTTTAAAAATACATTTTTGCTGTTTTTTTCGTAGTTTTATGTATCGTGGATCCGGCGTCTAACATTTTGAAAGAAAAATAAAATTTTCTAAAGGTTTGAAGAAGCATGCACGACTTTTCTTCTTATCAGAGCCAACCAAAAGGCATTCCGATAAAAGAAAACCGTTTTTATGATCAAAATATCTGTCAAATACGTTTTCCTTTTTTAAAAGAAAAAAGTATTTGAGATGTTTTTAAAGAGATTTTCTTGTGAATCTAAAAGAACGTTTCTGAATTGATTAAAAATCCTTATAATAATTGTACTTCAAAAGTTTTCCCAGACTCTAAGTACTATACCGAAATAACTAAAAAACATAATTAAAATGCGTATATTTTTGGCATCAAATGTGGATGATCGACTTATCAATCTAATTAGATAAAAATTTTAACGATTATTTTTGTATATAAATACTTGTTCCTAAAATAAAGAATCACTAAGTGATCAAACTCTGACCTAATTCCAACTGTTGGTACTCTTCTCTTATAGGACTCAAGATAAGCTGTGGTGGCTTACGAATAGATTCATCTGAAGTTTAAATTTGCTGTATTAATAACAAGAGTTTGAAAACTTTAAATGAATTTGCAAAGTCTTCGTGTTGGACTTTGATTCCGCAAATTATTTTAAACATTTTTAAAGATTTCTGAATAACTGTGTGGAAAATGTAATAATAAAAAACTGCGATAAAAAATTTTTGTTGGTTTTTTACATTATCGTCAAAATAAATTTTAATTTTTGGAGTAGTAATATGTTTGTAATGGCTTGAATCAATAGCTTGTGTTGCATTATTTGTATTTTCGAGGTGTCTGCACGAAATTTAAATCATTATTGCATATCATGACAAAAACAATTTAAACAGCCCCTGCAGAATAAAGCGTGTTAATTTTACAAGACATATAGTTAACATTTAATCACAATTTATATGGGTCAATTAGTTCACTCCCACAAACTTATGGAAACAGGTAAATTTAAAGCGCAATTATTAAACCAAAGGAAATTAGCATTTTATCCAACCAAAATCTCGCACGACAAATAGCCTCGTATACAAACACACCCTCGTGTGCAGCCAACATTTCACTCCCAAATCGCTTTCTCAGATCCCGCGATAGAAAAACAACAAAAAAAAAAAAATCTCGCCGCCGCCGATCAATTTTGTCTGTATGGAGCCGATATCGGCGCGGCGCGTGCCGCTCATCACTGCTTTGGCCGAGTTCATACCGCTCACTATTTTCCAGCCGTTAAGCTGCTCATTACCTCTGGCGTCGCTCGATATTCATTCGCCCGCCCACCACCTCCTTAGCCAGTTTTCAGCTAATTTAGATCCATTTTCCGCGCAAAATTTTTCCCCATCATCGAGCCGGGGGGTACGATAACCTGCTGGCCCTCACAAAAACTACACCCCCCTCCCCCCTTATCAAGATATATAGCTACAGTGGCCGGCTTGTCCCGTGAAAATCTGCCTCTCACACAACTTTTCCCTCGCTTTCAGGTATATACACCAGCATAGCACGGAACACACACACACATAAACACAGACAAGCGTGCAGGAGCTCCGAAATTTTTCCGTCTCCTCGAGTCGTGCCGAGCGGCCGCTACACGGCGCGCTGACTCCCCGCCCCCCCCCCCCCCCCCCCCCCCCCCCCACACCCCCCCCACCCCCCAAAAACCACGCGGCGGAACAGAA
>JAPYZA010002260.1:0-18691 GCA_030522685.1 Eupelmus azureus | reverse complement strand
ACAATCGCATCGATTTCAATCCGCCAGAAATACGATCTCTCACTCGCAGAACAAAGCAGCCCTGCGCGTATATCGGAAATCCGTATACACATCCGCTCGGTAAATTGACCTGCAAATTGCGATAATCGAGCATGCGCGATTTTTTCTCCGTCTCGGAAACAAGCGTGCAAACTGTTTACTGTTGCAAGCGCGAGCCAGCGAGCGCGCCGAGCCTCTAGCTGATAAGAGCGCACGACATTATGCAACCAAGCTTGCACGTTTACGTCAACATGTGTGCATATGAGCGGCCGTTCGCGGGGATTCCTTTGGCTTTGTCCGTAGTTTGCGATGATGGAATGGAGTTGGTGGATGATCGGTCTTTGTGTGAGCGGGGTTTGAGGATTAGTGAGTGGAGTGGCTTTTTTTGGGGGTGTTTTGATGGAATGGAGATTGTTGGTAAATGTAAGGTTGCATTATAATCATGAATTTGTAAGAAAAACACTAAATAAATTTTTTTTTCCTGAGTTACCAGCATTTACAAAAAATGATAAAATATGGATAAACTTTGTTGATAAAATATTTATAAAAAACAATATTCAACTGCAGCTGATACATGCTAAGCTCTATAATGTCATAAAAAGCATCAATTTAGAGCCGCTTGTCTTAATACCCGAACGATTCTCGGTAAGTTGAACGGCCCCTTCCCCGTTAATCTCCCGCGATATGCACTTGCGTGGGACGAACGATATCAACTTTTTACCGCAGAACCAATCGCCCGCTCGCCACACACGACGAAATCAATAAAAAAAACTGCCTGAAAGCTGCGTTGTATCGGCAAAAAATTATGGTTCCATTCGATAAAGCGCGAAAAATTTATCATCTCCGTGCGCACATCCTCGCTTTTTTGCGATCCTATATTTAACCCAGGCGATTACCGCCGCGCGCAAGAACAACAAATTAAAAGTGTATCTCTCGAACCCAAAGACAATCCGCGTATATCTACCTACAGTACAGCGCGCCTGCCAAGTATTTGTGCAACGTTATCTGTTTATTGAGAAATTCGATATGTTCCCCCAAGGTAGTTAATACTTTAAAGCGTCGCTGCAGCTTGTTGTTTTTTTTTGTCCTTTTGTTTACATAACAATTGACGTAAGTTTATCGCGCTCGCGCGCAGCTAGCGCGCTCTGCCGCCGGGATTACGTAAGCTGGTTCTTTCCTCCTCCTCGATCGTCGACGATCGGCTTTTTTTTCCCTCAAAAATCGCAAATGCGCACCGATCGATGTGTCACGAATCGATCGGTCCTTCGATCGCATCCGAGCCCTGGTCCCGCGTCCGATTTTTCCATTGTGGCGCGGGGAGCGAGCGCGCGGCGAAGCGGCGTCGTGCTAAATATTCATAAATTTTTATATAACGCGCCTCGTCGTCGTCGACGGTCGCGTTTATATAAACCCCGACACGCGCGAGGAGAAGCTCACGACTCTTGCCAACCGCTTCCCTCGCCAATTCGATCGAGAGCGACTTTTAGCGCTGTATCAGTTTTTTTCTCTTTTATTGATATAATAACTGCAGAGGGTGTCGCGATTATTGCGATCGGTTTGTTTTGATCGTGATCGGCTGGGTCGGATACGCGATAACGGAGTATTTTGATGCTCGGAGATGTTTGGGGTTTTGGGTTCGAGCTTTTTATTGCGTATTTCGGTGAGCGGCGTCATAGTTTCGAGTGTCGTCGAAAAATAGTTTTATTATTCTAAGACGCGTTGTTTGCGTTGAAATGTAAACTGGGACGTTTGTTTCGAAGTAACAAGCTTATGACAGTTGAGAAAACGATTAATTTTCCGGTTGCGCATTAATCGCTCTTTTATTGTTGGAGGTGGCAGTGTCGAATTTATTATTGTCGGATTTGAAAGTTTTTCGTATATGTTTATTCATTTAAATGAGGAAAATAAGTTGAAAATAAGGTGTCTATATGAGACGTCAAATGACGATCTTAGTAGTTTAAGAAACTTAAAGCGCGCTTCATAAATACGCAATTAGAGGAGAATTTGTTTTCAATTTATGGATTTATTCTCTAAATCGCGAATCAAGAAATCAAGCGTACAATTTAATTCGGTATATCCAATGCGAATTCAATTTTCACGAGGGCAGTGATGAATCGGCGCACGTGATAAGGAAAAAAACATTACTATCTTCAAATATGCATTTTTATTGCACGCGATAACATGGTGCCGGCCATAACGCCAGCTGCGTTCTATATCGCATAAAAATCTGATGCAATTCTCGTGTATAAAATGTGGATAAAGTGTCGTGTATGCACGCTAGATTCATAGTAGGCGTTAGGTACCGTTATACATAATATCGCTTTACGAGGGTGGACAAATTGCATAATTTTGCTGGCTGCGCGTGCCGCGGGTGTGTATGTGTATGCGTGCAGAAATCTTTATCCTAAAAATGCTTTTTATTACTCAATAGCAATTGAATTTCTGTTTTACTTTTATTTCACGCGGGGTAATTTCGTAATTTTCGCGCCCGTCGCGCATAAGTAATGAGCTGATTGAGTGTGTCTAAATTTATTAGATTATGCAAAGTCTTATCGATTTTGGTTACATGGGATAATTTAAATTTACTCGCGGTACCCTAAAAATAGAGAGCCGTAAGTATTACATAGGTATTATAACATAATATCTATAAGTATTACATATATATTATAACATACAACGTAATAATTACATGTATATTATAACATAGATATAGTTGTAGTGTGTTTTTTTACTTAAAACCGGTTGAAACTTTATCGTTATTATTTTTCGCTTAAAAATACATCGCTTACATAATTAAAGTCAATTAAAACTTGGGTACGCTTATATTAAACGAGCGCCAGACTTAATATAAAACAAAAGTTAATACCAACCGAATTTCTAAATAATCCAACAAATTATCTAATTACACTCACATCAACAATATTCCCCAACAATTTCATCACCTCAACCAAAAACATTACAAAACTCATACCCTTTCAACAAATCTCACAACACTCGCTAAAAATTACCGCTCCCAAGGAGCCTACTTCGCGCACCAGCTTACAATCACTTCTCAGTCTCCATTCACTTTATCCCGCAAACAAACCTCTCACTCCCAAAGGTCAGCGCAATCTTCGGCGAAAAGCAAAATGAAAAAAGAAAAAAAAATTCTCCAAGCATTCAGCGCGCAAAAATTCATAGCTAAAATACCGCGCGAACGCAGAGGAGAAAGAGACGTAGCTGCGGCGGCGCATTACGTACGAGCGAGTAGCGCCGTGAGAGAGCTGGCAGCGGCACCGGTTACGGTGCTTTTCACGGTCAAGTACCCCGCGCGCGCTCGCGCCGCTTCCGTTCGATAGTTTCCTGGCTGAGCGCGACCTACTCTCTCTCTCTCTCTCTTTTGCTGTGACGGGACGAGCCTTTTCTCGATATGCGCGCACGTATACGAGTGAGCAGATGCGAGGTTGTTTCCGTTTCATCGAGCTGCGGTTCGCGTAAGAGTGGCATAGTTATTTTTTTTCTTTTTTATTGAGAGAGAAAGAGAGAGGATTAGTGCTGTGGGATGGAATGGAGTTGCTTGTTACGAGGATGGATCGCGGAGATGACAGGAGATTTTTTTGGATGGGTGGGCGTGTGGTGATGCTGATGATGCGTGCTGGGATTTGCTGGAGATGTGGGGATTTTTTATACATAAAGCGACAGGTGGAATACCGGGACGCAAAAAATTGTATTACTTTTTGCTGATTTACGTAAGGGTTATTAGCATAAGTGAGGATTGTTATTCGCTAAGTGTTTGTTGGAGTGTGTATATCGAAGCGTTTTGTGATTCACTGTTTTTGTAAATTCTTCAACTCAAGTTTTCACGCGAAGCTTCATCATCTTTCTTATAACTTCAAGAAGTTTGAACGCCGGCGTTTTAGTTACAAAACCAATGTTTCAAGAGACAAAGCTTTTCACTTGCTTTGTTTGGTCAAGAAGCCGGATTTCCGTCCCGAAACTCTAGCTGATAGTCCTATCCGGTTTCGGCTGACCTACATTTTTCGAGATACCCCGCCAACCAACGTAACTCGCCCAACTTCACTATTTCTATTGTTCCCAACCGTCACACGTCACAATCCCAGAAGGTTCTATTACCAATACCGTCACATTCGTCTCCACCCCATCCACTTCCTTATCCTCGTCCCTTAAATAAATTCTCCGGATAACTACTATCATCCGAACAAACAATGTCCCCGAAAACCAGTCCGCGAAACCACATCCCGTACGAGTAGCTCCACGCACGACGTCACGTTACGCAACGCGTATACGCGCGTATATCGCAGACTGCAGCTCATACATCGAGAAATCCGCGTGGGCACGCTTGCAAAATCGCTTGGATAACGCTGGGATTAGTCACTGCTGCCGGCTGCAGCTCCCGGAGAACAAAAGGAATCGATGCTCGAGCTTGTTCGCCAATACAGAGCTAAGATACTGCAGGGCATGAATAGGAGAGTTGTATGGTTGGGCTGCGATTTATGAGGGCGCGTTTATTAAAATGTATATGCGGTTTGGATAGGAGATAAGGGCGATTTCGCTGCTGGCAACTGTGTTGCGACGAGTAGGAGATGTAGTGGTCTGAGTGAGAGTTGATGGATGATGGTACGGGATATTTGTGTTACGAGATTTTTGATTTTTGAGAATGTGGGACGAATGGTATATAGGTGCTGAATTTACTTGGACGATGAATGCCAGAAGAGTTGGTTAAACGTGAGATATTTAATTCGAGGAAAAAATGTTGGCAGTAAAAGAGCAATACTAACAAGTCCTGGTATCGATTGCAGCGAATGCAGTGCTTAAATTACAGATTACTGCGGAAGATGCGACCTTCAATAATAAAGATTTCTCATCAATATACCCATTACTCTCCAAAATCTCTTCCCCAGCGATTTATCAGTTCCCACAGTCGTCATTACTCAGCCCTTGTTAAAAACATCTTAACATTAAGAATCCGGTGCAGGCGACGAATCGCACGTACGTCGCATTCGCCAAAAGGCCCCATCCTCAATAAAATACTTCTTCGATCGAACAGCGAAGCTATCAATATTCAAGCCGCGCACGCCAAGGCCAAATACAGAGAGAGAGAGACCAAAAGAAAGGAGAAATCCGCACTTACAGAACCAACTTAAGCAAAAGTATAATACAATCATTTTCTTTAAGGAAAAAACAATCATCACGTTTGATTATCTAAACACTATAATAGCGTCCTCATTACGCAAAAAAAAGTGACCGCGCGACACAGACGCGGGAGATAGGAGACGCGCGAATAAAAGGGAAAGAGGGAGAGAAAGAGAGAAGAGCTCAGCTCGCTGCTTTATGCCGACGAGACGGCGGCGACGTTTGCAGCGTGTGTCCTTACGTAACGCCGGCTATTTATTATGTAATTGTCAGAAACGCGTGCGGCTTGATGTCCTGTACGAGAATTTTAGGGATAACCCCTTAAGGTTTTGTGGTTTCGGGTTGTTATTGTGTGAATTTTCTTTTTCTGAGGCTAGGTTGGAATGTGCAAGCAAATGCTTTGCTTATTGTTCCATCGGTGTAGTTATGCAACGGAGTATGCGCACTCGCCCTGTGTTTCTGTGTAACGATGTATTTGGGAGGTATTTTTGGATGGGAGTAATTATTTTTGCTCTGAGAGTATTTTGGTATTATTGATATTTGTAGTGTTTAAATAACGCATTTGTTATTGTTGCGTGTGGCTAATAATATACGCGGTATATTTTTGATAAAGTTTTGGTGAAGGTATATAAATATGCCGTATTTGTTGAAGAGACTGAAATAAGAGTATGAAAATTATGATTTATTTTAAGTGCTGGATTGTACAAAAATAATATTTTTGTGTCAACAGCAGCTATTTTCACGTGTAATAAATTTCAAGCATACAGAGGAGGAAAAAACTATCGTAAACAAGGAAAGTGCATTTTAAGTATAAAGTATAATCTTTTAATTGAAAACAATGACAGACTAATTTATTTATTTTACGAAAGAGCGATTGTTAACGTTGCTCTTTAAAATTGTAAAAAACGAGAACTCATTGATTTTGCGTAACTGCCTCGGAAAAAGATTTCACTTGTAACTACATTAATTGAATAATTCACTGTTATCGAAATATAAATTTCATTATTTATTTCATAATTTCAAAGAAATATTGAAATGTGATTACTGATTCGTGTACTAGACTGCGTAATAGACTGAATTACGTTAATTGACTCGAACGATTGTATTTTCCGATAAATTCAATTTTAATATAGATACAAAGATATAGTGCGGTTGAATGAAAACTTTAAACGGTACCAATAATATTTATAGTGTTTCAGACAATTATCTAAGTTTACTTTCTCAAAGAACCATTTTTTACCCAAACTGCAATGAATATTAGATTACACAATGATTCTTAAAACTTTCAACAACGTTAATCTAGCAATGAATAAAAAACAACATATTTATCAAAATTCCAAACCTAAACCCCAAAATTAACAAAACACAAAAGCATCTTAATCCCTTCACCCTCAACTCTTCACCCTCTACCCTCCTCAACCCCACCCCCCACACCGATCCCCAACTCTCCAGTCACTCCCCGCTCATCGCCTCTAAACACTGTATCAGAGCACTAACTCACGCAGCCTCCTCTCGTTAGATAATATAAAAGCGAGCTCGCTCGCTGGTGTCAACGTAACCATTTATATAAATCCGCAGTTACGTAACGCGCGCGCGCCGCCTCCCGACGCCGCGCGCTCTGCCTTCTGTCTCTCTTTCTCACTCTCCCGCCGCTCGATCGCTACGGCCAGATAGATTCGGGGCCCCGAGAACGCGCGCAGGCCTCCTCTCTCTCTTTCTCTCGCGCTGTGTGTTACATGTATATTCGCGCGTTATGTGCAGCGCGCACGAGTCGCCCGACCACGTGGCCCCGGCGAGCGCGGCAAAAGATCGATATGCTGCTTGTTGTGTGTGTGTATATGCGTTGGCTGTGTGGGTGTGGAATTTTCAATAATGCATGAGTTGGAAAAGTGGGGTATTAGAAGTGTTTTCTTTTTTTTTCAAGGGAAGTTTTGTTTCTATAGTTTTGTTGAATGCAGTTGGTTTTGCGTTATTTATGGAGACGGTCGGAGGGAATCGATCGCCGGCGATTACGAACTTTGACAAAAGCGTTTATGTAACGCGCACCGCTCGAATCTAAATTATACGAGCGGCGCCGAAGTTTATATGCTAATTCCGGATCAAGTTCAGGCAATTACGTATGTGAACGAGATAACGCGCTGGCGCGTCTTTTTTATCTCCGGTTGATTTTCGGCTCTACGCCCCCACGAGCTAATTATAGAAGCGGACCGCAACTGCACGATATTGGAGAATTTCGAGATTCCCAGACGAGTCGGGACTTGCAACGCTGTGGAGCTACACGAGAAGCTTCGCGATAGTCTCGGCGTTTTGATATATAATGTAGGTTGCAGTTTCCTTTTTCTCGCGCTCTCTTAATTAATGGGCTCGCTGAGGTTTTTATAGCAGCCAGATGGCTTTTTTTCGGGGGTAGCGAGAGAGTTTTATAGATTACGCTGCTCGTTTGGACTTATTATTAGAGCGTGACGGGCGGTGGGTACGCGTGTCCGTGCGTTTAATGCTCGGCGAATTGTATGAGATTATACTTTTTTATGTAACGCGCCGCGCGCGGCGAAAATGTACTTTGTACAAGCGAGCGTAAAATAGTTCTAGTTTCAGCGTAGAGTTTTGAAACGAAAGAATCTTTTTTGCACGCGCACGATTCATCGATTTGCATTATCCTACGCACCCCCGGCCGTTACATAATGAAACATCGATCATCGCCTGCAAAAAAGTCGGCTCCTCGCGAATTCGTTAACGATTTTCGCATCTTTTTATACCAAGAGGCGCAGGTATCGAGCGTCTCTCGGCGACACATTACATAAACTATTCTTGACCGAAAAATCATTCAGGAGTACGTGTGCGCACACACGGCCGACGGTTATAAAAAGAGCGCTTTTATGTAATAATTGTCGGCCTCTCTTCTCTCTCTCTCTTTTTTATGAAATCCTCTCGTGCGTGTATATATTCTCATCGGCGCTCGTTTTTCGGCTGATAAGATAAAGGGACGGACTGGGGAAACACGCGCTCGGCGAGAGTAGAAAAAAAGAGAAGAGCCGGAGAAGAAAGCATAGCGGCGCGCGCGCGCGAGCTCGCACGTGACGTTTTTTTCTCTCTCTCCAAAAATAAACCCACGCCTCTTTTCACGTATAGAGATCAAGAGTAAGAAGGGGACAAACAAACAAAGGACGGACGACACAGAGAGAGAAATTGCAGGGCCGAAAGAATGTCCCAGTGAGAGAGCGCAAACAAGAGATGCACATGTACAGCGAGCAAGACCTATTTTAGCCGCTGCTAATTAATCCCGACGACTAATCGATCTCAGCCAGCGTAAGCAAGCCGGATTCACCGGGAAAAGTAGCGTTCTCGGGTGAAAGAAGTCGGAGAGGGAAAAAATCAACGAGCCCACAACAAACGGCCGCCATTCATAACGCCAGAGCCGTATGTTCAAGCGCATAGGCGTCAGCATCCCACGAGCTCTTCGCGAGAGTAGCCGGCTCCCGCTGATGGCGTCCGGCCAGGGAACGCGCAAAGTTTACATAACACTGGCCGAGCGAGAGCGGGCCGAGTTTGACAGCGCGCGCACGTGATCCGGCTCTCTGCCTCCTTTATCTTATCTACGCGAATACCTAGCGACGAGGGGACGTCTGTTGCTGCTACTGAGCTTGTGTGCGCTGATTTACGTAAGCGAAGATCAAGGGGTTTTTTGGTGGTTTGGTGGTTTTTGTGGGGGTTGGTTTGAGGAGGGTGGGTTGTGTGTTTAAGTGAGTGAAAGGTGGAGGCCACGTGCGGATTGGCATGTGTGAATGTGTTTGCACGGGTTGTGAAAATTGTAGTGTTTTGCTAAAGATTAAATAAGGTTGAGTAAAATTATCTTTTGTTCTCGGTTTTTCCTGCGATAAGAATACAGTTTATTTATTTCGATAATGTCAGTCTGCGAATAATAAAATTATTCACGTTAAACTTAGAACAACACGTTCGTCTGCACTGGGAACGAAATTCCCGCGCTGAAATTAAAATTCCAGACAATATTTGCTTAAACAAACAATTTATGTAACTCCAAATTCGCTCGCTTTATTATTCAAAACAACTTTTCTCATTGTTCAAAACTCAGCTCTCGCAACAATATCACTATTTTTTCTCTGACGTCGAAAAAATTTTATCAATCACACGCACGTCACCAATAAAGTAAAGAAGCACGCGTCACTAATCGCTAGATACAGCTAAATTCCGGAGCGCGCCAAAATCGAAAATTCTTTCGAAATCCGGCACGGTTTTCCGCGAAAAAGCACGTGTTACGCGACGCGGAGCGTGTATATGCGGAGCCCGCTGCAACCTTCCAGCTGCTCTGATTTCGCGAGCGCGCGAGCGCGAAAAGTAGGCCATCAGGCCGAGCGACGAGTGACCGAGCTAAGCGCGCCTTGCTCCGAGCGCGACGCATGAATGAAATGCGCTCTCTCCTGCCTGAGATACGACTTGCTTCTTTTTCGCTAGCTGAGATGCTATAGGGGTGAGCTGCTCGGTTGGTTTAAGATAGTAAGTGATTGTGAGTTTGGCGTTGGTTTGCTTGACGGGAAGGTGGGAATCGCGGATGATGAACGGCGGTTTTGCGAATGTTTTCTTTTTGATAATAAGAAAGTCGAAATTATCAAGAATTTAAAATTTATTAGTTTTATCGAGTTGCGAGCAAACGAAACTTTAATTTTGCAGAGACGTTGTGTACACACAACTCAGAGGGAAAACCCAGATTTCCTCTGACGAGATCAGCGATCGCGCTAATGAAAAATTCATCCGCCCCGCGATTCATACATTGTACAGCGCTGCCAAAATAATCTTTGCTTACATAAACAGAAATGAGTAAGCGGCTACATATTCCGCGCGCGTCGAGCTAGGAATCTCGAGATCGATCCGCATCAAAGAAGCACCCACAGCTGTTATCGCGGGCTCGGATCGCCGGGGCACAATAAAAGCCGAAACTGATGACGGGCTTCTTATCGATTGCGTAAATGTAGAATGCGAGCGTCAAGCGTTTTGTATTTTTTTTGGATTATTGTTGGTTTTTCTGAGAGGAAAGTTGCTAATCGGTTGGGTTTGTGTGTGGCTGCGAGAGATTAATGAGACATTGTGGTTTTTAATTGATTTGTTTTAAAGTTTGTAATTATGCGTGGGTGTATAGTTTTTTGAATCAGGTAAAAGAATGATTAACAATGTCGATTTTTTGTTTTCTTTTTTAATTATAGACGTTTTTGTGAATCTCGAGAGATACTTAAATTTATTTTGATTGTGACTATTTTTATTCTAGTACGTATATTCCGTGCATTATACAATGTCATTGATAAGGATAATTTGCCTCAAGCACCAACGTCAATATTATCAACTTCTTTATTCGATTATAGCAATCAATCACGTGCCGCCTATATACATTTATTGTACATTGAAAATAAATCATCTATTTTATCATTATTACCTACTATAAACTTTTTAAACGTAAAAGCACGCAGTAACTCTAAGAAAATAAAAATGAAGTATTATTATTAAGTCACACCATTTACCAGACAACTTCTCAGCCAGATCAAACATTTTCCATTCCCAATCAAAGCCCAACAATCTCTTACATAACAAACCGAATTCAATTACCCGCAATCCTTCTAATCTTTCGCAAGAAAAACCCAATTCCTTCGAAAAAAAAAGAAAATATGTCACACAGCAACTCCCACCGGCAGCCCATAAGTTTCTCCCATAGACTCGCAACTCTTTTTTTTTCATTTCGCCTCGGTCGGCGCGCTCGCAAAACGCCTTTAATAACGCGGGCCGAGAGAGCGCGTGTACACATGTAAGCGAGCGACGAAAACGGGGAGAGCGCGAAAAAAGGCGGGTAACCGAGGTGAGGCAACGGAATTAAGCAATTCTCCCTCTCTTTTGTGCAATTACGAATTAGGCAACGAGCGCCGGCTTGCTAAAGTCCTTTCATCTCGGCTGGTTCTCGCGCGAGGAAATGTAGGTAGTGGCGGTACGCGCGGTGTGTACTTATACACCCGAGGAACGAGAAATTATTCAGGGCGTATTTTTTGGCGAGCAAAATCGATCGCTTTTCAAGCGGTTTAAGAACGGTGAGTGGTCGGCAGTTGGAAGTAAAGTAGTCCTTGCTGAGATAAGGATTGCTGGAGGTTGTAGTGAGTCAACTCTATCTTTAGTTTTCTGTCGTAATCATAAATTTTAATTTTTTTTTTATTTTGTTAACATTTATTTAATATATTTAATATGAATGAATAAAATCTTAAAATCTTACAATCTCGTTTTCTTAAAAACGTCAAACAATACATTCACCCATATTTAACCCATCGGAAACATAACCATTCAACTCTCAAACTTAAGCCAATCCAAGAGTCACTAGCAACAGTCCGCTCTCGAAAACAGGAAATAACAATAAAACACATCCTCCCGAAAGCTCCAACCAGACCACATCCCACGAACCGGACGCTCCAGCTTAGACAGCCTCGCATCAGCTGGCTTTCAGCGAAACTCGTCCGATTCCAATCGGCTCTCGGCAAACGGGGCCGCCTATTCATCGGATTAAACAGTGAATCACATTGACGAATATACTCCTTGGCGACTGCTACATGACTAATAAAACGGAGGAGCGCGCGATTACGTAAGGTTGCTGCCGTCGCTAGCGAAATGCCAAGAGTGGGCGAGTGTAGAGCCGACCAATTTCCGCGCGGGCAGGCTGGAATTAATTCCAACGACGGACGAAAGGAAGGGGAGAGAGAGAGAGAGAGTGGCGACGAGTTAATTTTGGAAGCCGCTGGAGTCTTCAGAAGCGGGCGTGCTTTTATCTTTGGTCTGGGAGAAGGGCGGTTACTTAGCTTGCTCGGGTGAGGTTGGTATAGTGGCCTGATCGGAAATTCCGATTGGGATTGTTAAGTTGGTGGATGGACGTTTCTATTTTTCATGGTTGGGAGGTGGAGGTGAGATTGATTGGTATTCGCGGGTTTGAGATGATTGTCGTGAGAGTCGGGGGAGGAGGATGTGGGATGAAAGGTGGGATTAATTTGAGGCTGGACAGAGATGTTTTTCTGAATGGGTGCGAAAATAGACAATTCGGCGCTGGGTTGGTTATTAGAGGCTTGAGGAAGATTGAAGCTTCGTTTGTTTCTTTAATTAAGATTGTTTTTCTCGATCATTTATTCAAATTTAGAACGGGTTGTTAGTGTAATTAATGGAATGGTGCTCTTCTCGGTTAAGTATGCGCACTTGTATTGTAGGTTATTTTTAAGTATTTAGTTGCGTATCGTGGGATCCGGATTAAATTTGCCTTGCGAGGCTAAAAATACATGAGCTGTATGAGCAAATTATTTTAATCGCTCATGATTAATTAAGAAATCAATGGGTCTTCTGTTTAATGTTGCGGTAAATTGTTTAATGTCTGAATGAATCATGGTTTACTTGATTTTTATCAGGCTCCAGTGTGTATTGTTAAAATCTATAGCTAAACTTAAATCTTTATCGTACACTTACGTAGTCGAAGTGACTTATTGTTAGCGAAGTTATCACTACTGTAACTCACCTGAAACACAAAGAAAGATCATGGTTAGGTTTACATTCACATGTCACATAAAAATAAAAATTGAATAATTCAAATAATATATAGCCGAACATCCATTGTAATCTAAATTCAACTATTATTAAGTCAGTTACAACATTTATCAAACAATTTCATTTTTTTTATACTTCGGTGAATTACACCATCAAACTTAAAAAGAAAAGATCACACAACGATCTCAACACTTCTCTAAGGAAAAAGAAAATCAACACACAACCGTCCGAAAGATTACCGGCATTACCACGTAATACCCTAACCTAACGAAACCGGCGGCATTACGGTAACCGGCCCCTAATTCTTTCCAGCTCGCTCGCGCTTACCACGTAACGAATTTAGCTAACACCTCTGGCTCATAACTCTCCAAATACCATCGCAACCTCGACATCCTCATAACGCCGCTCTCCCACAATGAGCCCCGCTTGCACTTCAATTATTAATAAACCCACCGCCTCAAAGGAATACATATTTATCAAGCGCAAAATAGCAGCGTTATAGCACGCCATTACACATTTGTCCTGACGGAGAAGCTACCCACAAAGCCGAGGATTGGAATGCTAAGATCCTCTTCGATAGGCGTAATCCGACGAAAATAGGATGTGGAGAAAGAGAGAGAGAGAAGGGGGGAGAGGCTCGCATATGTAACGCCTTAGAGAGCCTTACATGGGCGCGCAATTCGCAATTGGCAAGTCGCTGCGCGCGACGCTGCTTACGTAACGGCTGGTCTTTTGTGTAAAAGGCTAATCGGCGAGGATGTACGGCGCTGTAATAGCCCGCCACAAATTCGGTAATAAATATTCATTGGGTAATTCATCAATTATTTATAGGACTGCTCTCGGGGCGTAGAGCGGACTGTATAGTGTATATATTTATTTATTTTGGGACAGTGCGCTGAGGAAAGGAGGACACACGCCGGGACTGACGAGATGGAGCTTGATAACGGGATCGCGCGTTTTGGAGACTGACCTATTTGTTGTTTTGCGTGTTGGTTTGGTTTGTTAGTTGGGTGAGTATGTAAGTATTTGTTCCATGTTGTTTTGTAATGTTGTTTGTTGTTGTGACGTGTTTGATTATTATTTTCCTTAGTTTGGCGCAGTTGCTCGGGCGAGATGAAGCATTTTTATGTAGAATTAGAATAAGTTTACGAAACAGACGTGAATGGTTGCCAAAATAAACGGTTTAATTGTATTTTGACTAAAGGATGATTAAGATATATAATGGGAGCAGGTTTCATAAATGCCGTGTGTATTCATTCTCAAGAAACGTTTGCGCGAAATATAAATGTTACGTAACTTTACTTGGTATACATAGTATGGGTAAAAAACATTCGGAATACATCAATGTACCAGAATACTGAATTAATTAATTTACGTAAAAAAAGAAACAGAAAATGTTATATAACATTGTATCATCAGTCATGTACTGGAGTAACTTGTTTTTTCTTTACGCATCGACATTGAGCGACAAAAGTTCCATGTTTTCCTTTTGCACTTGCTCAATATATATTTAATGCAAACTTTGCAATTCCATGAATAAAAATTGGTCACTCTACGCTTTTCGCAACACAAAACTCCACGTAAATCAAAATAATCTCGAATCCACAGCGGCTCTCATAATGCAACAAAATCCAGCTCGACAAATTTGACCTACTCTCACCGGCCAATTACATTTCCCAGCGCTCTCCAAGCCCACAAAGACGTACAATTCCGCTCATCCTCAGCCTAATGACCTCACCTAACCAAAATTAGCCTTTTGCGCAAACTCCTCGCAATCCTCGCGAACTATATAGGAAGGGCAGGCGTCTTTTTTTTTCATCAGCTTGCGGATACTTACCTCTCGCGGACACAGGCGCGTATACGCAGACAGATACACACACACACACAGGCGGCAGAGAAGGAAAATCGCGCCGAGGCTCTCCTCCTCGCCTTGACACGAATCGTGTATACGAAGGCGCGCGCAAGGCGGATTAATTTCGTGCGGTAATTACATAACCAAAACGTGCGCCCGCGTGGATTCGTGTGTATACATGCGCGCGCTCGCGCGAAGGCGTGTGGATAAACGCTGCGCCAGCAAAGAGAGCTGAAAAATTAAGGCGCGAGCGCTGCGGCTCTCTGCGTTGCGCGGTGTTGGCTACTTTGTGAGCGCTTTTTCTTGGTGCGGATGTTTATCGTGCTGAGCGAGTTTTGTGAATGCTTAGAGCGATTAGTTTTGGGGAGATAATGATAAATAAGCCAAGAATGGGTGAGGTGGTTTGGTGCGGGAATTTTTGGTGAAAATTAAGTTTGATAAATGTCTGGTTTGTTTATTGGAATTGTGATGTAGAACGTATTATTTTGAATTTAATGAAAGTAGGCTTTAGCAGGTGAATAGTAAGCAGCTAGAATTAGATTGGTGAAAGATTACCGAAACGTTCGTACCGTGTGTACAAAATATTCATATGAACATGTGTTTGTTAGCTGTGCATTGATAGATATTGGAATATTATTGAGGTGTTGGGATTTTTAATCTCGATACAGTTGTAAATTAGTGTCTCATTAATGATTCGGGATCATTCAAGGTTTCGGCAGAATTTCCGACGATCCAATTCATAAAGCTGTGAAAACTTTGTTTTCAGTTAAGTAACAGCTCTTATCTGATAATTTTCGGACGCATCGTGTATATACATTGAGATTAGAACACGTGGCCTCTGCGAGCTATAAGTAATCAAACTATTCGGTTACATAACTCCCGAGATTATCTAACTTTAGCAAAAGCCTCATTAGCGCCGTTTCGTCGTAATATTTTTAAAATTAATCGTGTATTTGTAAACAATGTACCATTCACAAATTCATTCATTTCACTCAGCGCGCAATATAACAGTCAACTATTTTTAAGAAATCCTCAAAACCCGCCATAACATTTTTACGCCCGCTAAATGCACGAACCTCGGCCAGACCAAACCAAAAGCTGCAGCTAATCACCAGGCCAATATAATTTGTCGATAAAGCCGAGTTTTATGGGTTGTTGCACTCGCTGCTCCAACACGACTATTTTCGAATAATTCCGTCGTCGCCGTCGTTCGGCTCTAAGAGAATCAAGCCGCTAGTTCTCACCCAATTCTAACGCACGACGGAAATATAACGAGAGAGCGTTTTACGATTACGTTAGCTTATACGCGTCGATTTTTCGTTCTGCTGTCGGAAGGAGTTTTACGAGCATGCGGACCGATTCGGTATACGTAGGCAAGCGAGCTACGGGGGCAGCTATAGTACGTGACACACGCGATGCTATAAAAGTATTTTCGTATGAATTGTCGGCTGGATATGAGCGAGTTTTAGTGTAAGCTCGAACTTTTACAGCGGGGAAAATTGTGTTATCGCCTGATTTTTGGAATAGCTGTGTGGATTTTTATTGTTGGGTTGGTTTGTTTGTTTGGGTTTTGGCTGGGTATGATTTGGATCTAGGTTTGATTTTTAGTTTGGTATAGTGGGGTTAACGAACGAAGAATAATATAATTGGTCAATTTGGGTTCGGTATTATGTAAATATCGAGAGAATTAGGTGAAAACGTAGAAATTTATAATTAATAAGCTAATAATAAGTCCTGAAGTTCAGTCACCTATGAGCTGGTTTCCCATAGTAATCCCATAAATTAGCGCTGAATTTCAGTAGTTCATTGACACCCGGCATCGCACAATAGCCAAAAAGTCGTATACGAGTTCGAGCGTCGCGAAGCAATTTTTCACTCAGCCTCTCTCTGCTGGCTGAGAGAAAAAGAAGTAGGGGAAAACCGTTTGATGAAGAGCGCGTGGGCGGAAGTTTCTTTTATATCCCTGATTAAATTGGACGTTAAAAGTACATTAGGATTTGGTATTATTTATTTTGTTTTGATAAATGTTTTGATAAAATTGTAGTAAATATTTTTTATATGGATGTTTTTTATCTATAATTCTGATTGCATATTTCCAGTTTTTCGGCTCGACCAATAAGGGAATGATTATTATGTCATGTAATCATCATCACAAAAAATACAACACTTAAAAATCTTTTATTGATACACAAAAAATGGTTTTATTACAGAATAAGCTTATCGAAAATATTTCTGAGAATTTACCTACATATGTATGTACATACGTACATACGGACAAGTTTCTGAATTTTTTCGAATAAACTGCCGTAGTTTTCACTGAAATCCTCATAAAGTTCCCTCATATTCATATTCATAAGACCTTAATGTTATTTTCAATATATTGTAATTTCCGTATAAGTTAATAATAAAAGGTAAACAATTGGGCGTGCCTAATTAGCAAATGACTAGTATTTTGTCAAGTCTAACCGCTAGTTATATCTTTCAAATTGTCAATTCTGATTTTTATTTTATATGTGTTTTAGTCAACAATTGTATTTATCTTACAAAAACTATATAAATAAACAGATGACCAATCGAGAAGTTGTTTTTTATATTCACATAAGGCCAAATATTCCTTTAACTTAATATAACTAGATCTCTTACTTTTGTCACTCATTTAATATATCAACAGTCATGTGTTTTTTTCACGATTCCCATTTTCGTTTTTGCAGTCTAATCTTATACGTTCGCAAAACTCCAACAAACCTCATTTAAATAACGACAAGCCAACTAAAGCAAAGTAAAAGACACTGATGTATCCTAAATATTTCTTTCTGCGAAACACTCTATCAGTCTCTCTTATAAAGTCAGTCCAGAATTTTTTTCAGCTTGCACACACGGACGATTGAGCGCGAAGAACCCGTCCAAAAATAATCCCAGACTCGTTCGTTAATTCGCCTCGTTATTTTGAGACAAATGGGGGTCAAGATGAAAAAATCAAAGAGCCTGGGCGTAGCCATTGAATCAAATAAGACGCGTAGAAGCACGAGAAAGGAATGAGGTGAAAGAGCGAAAAATAAAAGACTCGTAACGGTACTAATGTCTTTTATACGTGCGTTTGCGCTGGTTCAATTTAACTTTTAGCTTTTATCCCATTACGTGATTAAGTCCGGAGAGTCGGTTTAAAATTTACGTATATGACTCGAGTTTTATGATTACTCGTCTGTTATCAATGCAGTAGTAAATTCCAATTTCACGACAATTTTTTTTTAAATTGGAATTGGTTTGTCCAAAAAAGGAGCTTAGGCATACGTGGGATTCCCATGAATTCCCCGAAAGCTCCCCCCTCTTCAAAACAAAAAACCATCGAGCCACGACGATCCATCTCTCGAGCACCGTCCGCAAGCTTCTCTCTCTTGCTCCCCATACCAGCCTCGCATTGTCGCCAGCATCAGCAGCCGAGCGCACTACTTTTACTTGCTCTCTCTCCTCTCTCCTTGGCCTCTTCGTATCCCTCCCACGGCCTTGACACGCCGTCCCTCTTTCGTTTTGCTCGCGACTGCTCTCTTTTTTGCGAATATCGCGCGTCCTTGATCCTCTCCATGTCTTTCTCTCTCTTTCTCTCTCCGAATCCACGGGATTCTCCTCTGAGGAATCGGAGTACGGCTCATCCTACTTCCCGAATTTGGCAGTGATCCACGCGGGACGTCGAACCCCGGAGCGCGCGGGGGAGCGGTGTATAGTAAGGCAAATTTAAAGGGGAACGCGCCAGCGTGGGTGGATGAATTATTCATGACGACACGGGAGTTTGCGCGCAAGCGGAGCTAGCTACTTGGCGATAATGTTTTCGCTATCGATCGCCGAGAGCTGGGGGACGTTTTAGCCTGCTGTTTTGGTCTGGTGTTGTGGGAGATTTATACCGTTTGTAGGCGCGGCTGGGGTTTTGATGTGGGATTTTCGGGAATGAAAGTGGTTGGGAGAGATGTGGGGAGTCGGATTGTTTTTTAAGATGATTATATGTATTGTATGTAGATTTATAGTAAAGGAATATTTGCTTTAGATGGGAATGCTCGAAATGGGAATCAAATATAGGTTTAATTATTAAAAGTTTTACTTAAATTTATTATGTCAAAATTT
>JAPYZA010002259.1:10839-33761 GCA_030522685.1 Eupelmus azureus | reverse complement strand
CGGCGGGAATTATTGTTGTAAGTTTTTACGTGGCTCGTGATTTTGATATTATCGTTATATTCCTTTCCTCTTTACGAAAAGCTACATTTTATTTTAAGGACATTGAACGAATCTCCTTTTCACTTAAAATCTTTCCATATATATTATTAAAAGTTTTTAACTTATTTTAGTCAAGTACAGAAGTAGCTCGCGATCAATTATTTATTTCAACAGAATATTAATGATTTATTTTATTATAGGTGTTGATTAACAGTAACATTCAACCGATATTTATCGAATTATTACATATTTAATTCAGGATTAATATTTAATTGATCTTTTAATAGATTTACCGCTAACCACATTTGGGTTTCAGTGAGGAAAGCATTACTAAAAGTTTTTATTAGAAAATATAACGGCATAAATTAATAGTAATAGTATATTACGCATTTCGGGATATAAAGAATAATCTAGTCCATAGCAAGGAGGCGAGGTGCTATGGGATCACCATTTTACTTTCCATGGTACACATGCTATTTTTTTGTCTAGTGATGGCGAAAATACAAAATTCGTATTAATAGTGATGAAATAAAACGGAAATAAAAAATACATAAAATTTACCTTAAGAATGAACAATAGATTAAAGGCAACGTAAAAGAACGTACAATTTTGTCTCTAAATTCATCTAAAAAAGGACCATGATTTGGGAGAACATAAGTAATTCAATTTAATTATCTATCACATAATTTTGAATGTTGGAATAACTTCTAATAAAAAATGATTATTGCATGTAGTATTTCTGCAAATTTCATTTGATACATCCACGCAAAAGCCCGACGGCAAAAGCGCGGATTTTTCAATGCACCGGATAAAATGAACCGCACAAATACAGAATGTTTATTTCTATTAAATAAATAGATCCCCCGCGTCAATGGAAATAAACTCGATTCGCTCCGGCTCTACGCGGACTTTGGACTACATTCGCGCAGCGCGCTGAATAATAGGAGATCGATCGTAACGCTTGAAACTTCACACAGCCGGAGCGATTCATCGGATGGCGGAGGAAGCCGCGGGGAAGAAACCAATGAATTCCCAATGAGAAAACAAATCTCAAAAAGCCATCTTCTCCTCGTCGTCAAAGAGCAGACACTCTCTTCATTTAATATTTATCGATTCTCCTTTATGATGTTTGCCCTGGGCCCGGGATGTAAGTGAAATCGCATTCAGCCTGAATGGGCTATTCTTCTTGATTTTATGACGTTTCCAGATAAATTGCATGAAATAATTAGAATGGCTTAAAGCGAGGGACCTGCTGACGAGCCGGACTTTTTCCAACGAACACTGGCACTCCTGACCAATTAATCCTCGTTTGGAACGTCTTCGAAAATTCCATTACGAGATTTTCGGAGGAATCAAATTAACCTGTCACGGTCTATCTTAAAGAATTGAGAATAACTGCCTTCTTCCCCAGCTCAATAAATATAACGAACAATGTAACGCAATAAAAAAAATGATAAAAATATATGACTCAGAAAATAGCACGTAACAGCAGTATTCGACGCTCGTGCCGCGCAAGTAGAGAAAAAAAGTGAAAAATTGTCTCGTGCGCTGCACGCTAAGTAGGAGGTGGGGCACTCGACAAATTAGGCCGAACCGAAAGTCATCCCCTCGAGGCCGCGGCAAGCGTGGAGACTCATCGAATCGTTTGGCCTCTCCAACATCCGGACAATTATCGACTGCTGTCGGCGTTCTCTCTTCTTTGTTTCGCGAGAAACCACTTCTCGCGTGTTGGGCTGTACGGTTTGGCCGTTCTAAAAATCGCAATTCGTCGAGTTCAATATCGGCTACATGTGGATGCAAAGATGATGCGATAAATTTTATGGATTCCTGGAACTATTGGACGGTATGCTTTCGCTTATGGATGAATAACGAGTAGGTATGTATGGAAAACTAATGAAAGTTATTTGAAAGTATACACAGTGGGTATTAGCTGTACCTGGAAATAGCTGTGCAGTATGCGAGGATTTCGACGAATAAGTATTTCATCAGCATACAAAGCTGCATAGTTCCTTGTATTAAGGTCAGATTGTACTAAAATTACTAGATAAACGTTTTAGACTATTGTCTGAAAAGAACAAGATGCTACCATGCTTTTGTAGAAATATACATTTTTATTTAAATCTATTAGAATATATTTGCCAATATACCATCTAAGCAAATAAATTTATATTCCCAAAGATGATATATAGTGTATAGAACCCTCACCATCCAACTATTTAAATTCTGCATTTAATGAAACACGTATCAAAGAGCTTCCATGTCAGTTCTCGCAAAAAACAACAAAGGAGGAGCTAGTGTCTATTCATCGCCTATTACATCTTTCGCGGAAAATTCTTTCTTTGTCGTTCAACAGTGGGGGAATTCTCACACGCTTGTTCTGTCTCTGACCGTCCGAGATTGCATTCGTGCAGTTTAAACATTTGCAAAGGGCTGCTTTGTAGGTGGCTGTGCGCTTTTTTACGTTTGCTCCGAGCCTTCATTGAGTAATGTTTGCAAAAGATTTCATCTGCAAGCGTGTTATTTTTTTCCAACTTCTCTTTCTTACGCAAAGTCACCTTTTAGCAATTTCATAATTTTCCGAAAGTATGCAGCTGTCTTATGCTCTTCGAAAGACTTTGTAACGCGAAATTTTCCTTTGAGCAAATTGAAAAAGTTTCTTTGATTTAAAATTTTGATCAAATATTCCGCTAATGTACTCGAACCGCGCTCGCCTAAAAAAATCTTTTGAAATACCCAACTAACTTTACTTACCGCAAAACGTTATACATTTACTCAACCCATATCCAATTTCCTACCCAGCGCGTGAATCTCAATTCGTCATTCATCAAACGGACAATCTCCCTGATCCAGCGCAACTCAAATCGAGTCCATCCTCCTAAGTAACATCCATCTCCCCCCGAAGCTTACAAGCTCGCATAAAAAAGGAAACAGGCACTCCCGCCTGCGATCCCAAGCAAATTTCCCGGACTCCCCGAGGCCCCGAACGGCGCGGCCAAATAAAATCGAGCCTTCCCAGCTCGCTCCGCTTTCCCGAAGCTCCCTCGACCTCGAAAGAAGCTGGAAACGCACGCTAAGCTATATTACGGTCCGGCGAACGCGCTTTCATTCGCCGCCGGTTTTCGGGCAATTTAATATCAGCGACTCATTGAATTGCTCCCAGCGCAGAAGCCTCGGCTTTATACGAGGGCAGAGCTGTACGCGCGTCTCGTTACGTGCGTGTATGCAGGTAGTGCTCGGGAATCGTGGCATCCGCCCAAGTATTGTCCCTCCCTGCTTCTCCGGACAAGTGGCCCTTTTTTTCTCTTTCTCCGGCGCGCGCTCGCCGGTTTCTGGGTTAAATCCATTGTTGTTCAGCGATTCTCGCTCTCCTTTTTTCCCTCGTTTCTCTTTCTCGCTGTTTCTCTCTTTTCTCGCACTTCGTTAATGCGAACAATATCGATTCTTTTTGTGTGTGCCGCGCGGGCCGGCTTTCTTTGTCGCGCCCAGGGCCGAATGCGCGCGTACCACGCGGCAGGAAAAATTGCCGTGATTACGTCGTAACGGTTTGAAAGTACTGCACTTTGGCTGCGTTAATTTTATGGTGATTCTGTTAACGAGCGCGCGCCCGGCTAAAGAGTCGGAGTACGAGTAAATTATTGCGCGCGATGAAATTTCTAGCAGACGAGAGAGCGCTCGAAGTTTCTGCCTCATTTTCGCTTGTTAAGATAAGAGACCTTTCGTCCGCCCTTTTATCAGCCTTTTTTAACGGCTACTCGACATTCTAAATGCTTATATTCCTGTGGATATATCGAATTTACAATTTAGCTTTCGAATATCGTATTGACGTTTCGAATTATAATTTCAATTTCCAGCAGCACTGCCATTGATTACCGATATAGCTTTTAATCACAGCCGCGCGCGACGCAATTGCCGTTTCACTCGGAATAATTAACAATTGCATTCTTCAAACCGAGCCGCGCCGTCTTGTTTCGCGTTAACTTTAATTATTTTACTCGAAATTGCGTTACACAGCGCTCGCGGAATCCAGTTGCAAAAGCGCTAATTTCACCGGCAACAGCCCCCGCGAAGCTCGAAACGAAATCCAACAAATTATAATTTACGAAAAGGCCATCCGAGACAGCACCACAAACTTAATAAACCGAAACTCGCGTGGAGGCAGGATCGAGTCCCCGAGTGAGCTCGGCTATATAATCTCTCTTCCTCCAGCTGGCCCGGCCGCTGCTCTCGTCGCAAAAAGCAGGAGCGCAGCGCAGCGCGCGCTCGGCGCCAGCCGCTACAGCGCGCCAGCATATAACAATGGAAATCCAATTGGCGCGCTCGCTCATCCCCCAAAGGATGTAGCTGCATACGTATCGCTCGTTCTCTGTCAGCCGCGCGCTTCCCTCTCTCTATATGTGTGTGTATAGAAGCGCAGCAGCGCAGCGAGTCGAGATCGATCGTTCCACTTAGAGGACTGCTCCTCTCTCTCTCTCTCTTTCTCTGTCTCTCCCACGCGCTGCGAATCATCCGACATAGAGAGAGAGAGAGAGAGAGGGCGAGGGAGAATCGTACGGAGGAAAACAAATCTCGGCACTCGCGCGCGTATACGCGAGGACTACGCCCCGTCCAGGCCGGCCGATAATTTCGCCTCTATTCCCCGAGCGCTGGAAATGGATCAAGTCGCGGGAGCGCGAGCACCTCCCGAGGCGGACCGCACCGAGAAGCTTCTGTCTCTTTCCTCGCCGTGAGTTTTGCCCCTGCTTTTGCACTGCGGATGATCGAGCGCGGAGTCGCTTTTTTTTCTGCGCGGCGCGCCGAGAGCTCGTGTTTACTGGTCTGGACTGACGTGGGCCGCGGTGTTTTCAGGAAAGAAATTTCCCCAGGGGGGGGAGTAGTTTCTGCTGCTGGCTTTGGTTTTTAGACGCGGGAATGAAAATGTTAATGCGGGCGCGTTGATGATGGGAATTAAAGAGCCGACGGTTTTGAGAAAGACAATACAGCGCCGGATGTGTACTTAATAACGGCGAAATTAACGGTACCGGCGCACTATACTTTCACGCTTTCGCGTGTATACATTAGTCAGTCGAAACTGGACCAGGCGGTCGATCACTTCCTCTTTCATTATTCTTACGGCCGGATGGAAATCCATTCGTCTCTGTTAAACATAGACTCCTCGTATGTAAAACGCTAAGCTCGCACTCGGTACAAAGCGCACGAAAAAGGCGGGGGAGCCGGGAGCCTTGGATCTTGAAATAAATCAAAGCCAAAGCCCGCGCGGATCCAGCCGCGTGATTTACGGTTTTAGCGCGACGTTACATCGACCTACAATCCGCCCTCCACCCACCCCCTCAGTCCCTCTTTAAAAAAATCAGAAGAAAAACCCGAAAACCTCATTTCTACCCCCGACTGATCTGACTTTAAAATGAGGAAAAGCACTCGAGGCTTTCGTCGGCTCTGGGCCGTCGGTAGCGCGCCGAGCGAACGGCTGTCAGCAGCTTACCGGTGATGCCGAGCAGTAGCCAGCATACGAGGCAGAGTACGTAGTAGTTGACGTAGCAGGAGGACGTGCTCATGTTGCGCTGGCGCCTGGCACTGGCATACCTCCGGCGCCGCCTCCTCGGCTGCCTCCTCCGCCGTTGCTCCCAATCGCAGCAGCAGCCGCCGCTCACCTCACGATCCTCGGCCCGCTCTCCTGCCTGCTCCGCCGGCTCGCCTATCCATTCATCGCGATCTCACTTTATATATCTCTTCTCCCAGGCGTCAACACTTTTATTTTATCCACGAAAGCACGCGCGCAAGCTGGAGCACTTACTTGCCGGCTGACCCTAGCACAACCTTTTCTACTTGCGATTAAGCATCAACAATAAGTAGCCTCTCGCACTTAGCTCCTATCGCTGCCTCTCTCGTTTTCTCTCTTTCTCTCGGGAGAAGAGCGATATATCGCGCGCTCCGGCGCGGCGCGGCTCCCTTCGACAACAGCGACTCGGGCGCACTACTGACTCTGCGCCGAACGCGCGCGCCTCCGGTCTCTCTCTCTCTCTCTCTCTCCGTCTCGCCGCTCTCTTTCTCTCTCCCGCACCCACCCCGCTGGAGCCCCCTCTGGAGTGGAGCGCCAGTAGCTCGCTGCTAGCCAGCCAGCAGAGAGAAAGAGAGACGGCACGAGAGCCGAGGCTGGAAAGAGAAAGAGAGAGGAGAGCAGAGGAGGAGGGAGGGAGAGTCGCGCAAGCGAGCGAGCAACGGCCCGGGCGAAGCAGCAGCTCTATGAACCCTGCGCGAGCCGGGTTGCTGATGCTGCCGCTGCCGCTGCTGGCACCGCCAAGCCCGGGATCCGCGCAAGCGTGTTCACACTCTGCACGGCACCGACGTCGCCGCCGCCGAGCTCTCGCTCTCTGCAGACCCTCGCCTTACGCGCTCTCGCTCTTTCTTTTGCTCCTCTTTGGGCCTTGCCGCCTTATTTTCTTTCGGATTGTCGAGAGCGCCGTTTGACGCCGGGCTGGCCTTTTGAGATGTCGCTTGATTTCTACCTTACAAGGCTCTGTTTGTGCGCGGGGCCGGCCGGGTCGCCAGTCATTTGTTTGTTGATTGGCAAATTTCGGAAGCGCGGCTGGATTCCTCGTCCCGCTGGGATAGCGCGTCGAAGAATGCGCCCGATTGGCCGCGCTCTTGTAATTGGAGAAGTTCCCAACAATTCGACACGCCACTTGCTATTCCTCGCTCATCGCGATGATTGATTTATTGCCAAGGCCGGATTGCAAAAAGAAGCGGGCTTTCCGCGGATAAAAGAACTTCTGAGCTCGGGCGACAAAAGGCCGGGATGAGGCCACGGAATCAGACGCGGGTCATTAGCTTTTTGCCGGCGGACGGGAGCTGGTCAGTGACTGATAATCAGCTGGAATCCGTCTCGGGTCATTATTTCCTTCGGCGGACGTTAACTAGTATTGGGCTTGCTTATTTTTCTCCTCTCGCCACTCGTTAAATACGAAAATTCTGCTCTCCCGCGCGTTAATCCCTTTACGCTATTTCCCGCGAATTTGTACGGCGGGGGTGGAAAAAAGAAACATTCGGTGAGCTTTCTGCGCGAAAATGTGATTTTAATACCGGCCACATCAAAGCGAGAGCGCCGACTGTGCTTATGCAAACGCAATTTTTAATTTCGACACCGCAATACCTATTTCGCCGAAAAAAAGCCCTCGCTGCGCAAAGGCGCGGGCTCCACTGGCTCGCGAAGAATGTGGAAATGACGAAAAAAACGCGAGCATGTACATCCTTATACGTTATCATATGCAAAAAGAGAAAAAAAAAATTGTCATTCAACGTCGCCTCGCAAACGTATACGGCATTTTCCGTTTGACATTCCTGATTAATGCAAACACTTTTTTTCTCGAGCCTTTTAACTGGGTCACGGACATTCCAGCGTCTTGGCGAAGGCGTGTGTACAGCCGTGCTCTGTATCCCTCCTGCACATACACGGCCTCGCAGGCTTGGAATGTCAAAGAAATTTACTCTTTTAAGAGTTCTTTCTTTATACCAGCGCAGCGAGCGAGGGGAGAGCTAAACTTTAAGGCGGCTTCGAAAACAGAGACTGCGCGACGAGAATCAGGCGGCCGGTTGAGATATATATTTATAGAGAGTGCGGGAGAAAGCTCGGGGATCGATAAAGAAAAGCTATATATCAATAACTTTTTGATTGAGTGTCGATAGCAAGTTCCTCTTGAAAGAGCTCGAAAACTGTCGAAAATAGCTCTCGATTTTGCTCTTTACTTTGGCCCTTTTTTTTTAAATTACTATGGCTAGTTTTTGAACAACTCTTTCAAATAAGTAGGGGAAATATCTTAAAGAAGTCCTGTGAAATATTAGCGTATAAGAAAATTATTTCATTCCACTCTCTACATTAATAACGCAAGCTTTCACGCTGACCGTTCCAACGTAACTTCATACTCGCTGGTGTCAAACTTCGCGCGATTCACATCGACCCTTGACACCTACATAAATAGCCACTCTATTTGAGTAGTTTTCGACATCAATATTTTTTGAAGTTACAATACTTTCATTCATATAACTTGGTTCCAGTCATCCCTAAAAATGCAAAAAAATTAACCATTTCACTAAAAAAGCTATTTATTCACAACTCTCCGTAGAAATAAACAACACAATTCCACATTTACTCCTTCTTTCGCAAAATTCTGCAAACACCGAGCCACGCCCTCCTGATCTATTATCCCGCACCTCCTCTACCCGTTTACTCTCAGGTCCCCTTAATAAACAAGCAAATAAAATTTTCAGTCTTATTATCGAAAGTAGTTTGCGTACGCACAAGACACGAATAACAACGCGAACAAGCAATCAGAGCGCAAACACTTGCCGGGCTCCTGACGTCAAAGAATACATTTTCGCGCCAATAAAGTTTCGTCGCGGGATGTCCACACACTAGAGGCAGGATTAATGGATTTATCGCTGAGGCGCGCGCGCTGCTGTCTTGCACGCGTGCCACAAAGGCCTCTCTGTGTGTACACTTTCGCGCGCCCCTGCGCGCGCTTCCTTTTATTTTTTTTTCCTCGCGCCGCAGCCTTTGTCTGTGGCCCGGCGTCGAACGTTTGCGGAATCGTTAAATTAATCGCCGAGCTTGAAAGGAATTTCGGACTAGGTTTTTGTCATTTTTTTTTTAGCTCTGATGCTGCTGTGTTATTGGCTGGGGATGAATCGGGTCTTTCGGGTTAAGAGATTTGGAGGTGAATGCACGCTTGGGAGAAAGTTTTTAGATTGATTTGGAAAGTTCTTATCTTTTTTTGAGTTGCGTGTTTTTGAGAGACTGTAAATTACTTAAGGTTTGCATCTGCACGGTTTTAGTTTCTCTCAGATGTGTTGTAGTACAATAAACTAGAATTCTAGTATAGTTTACCATTTTATTGTCATTAGAACAATGGCTGTAAGTTAACATAGTAATAATGAAGAATAAGTATGTTATTGTTGAGATTAAGTATAACGATTTTTATGCTCTAAAAAATCTTATTTTAAATACTTTGTGTGAAAAATTTTTGAATAAAAGAGCGTAAGCTAAGTAAGCTTCGTACACGTTCTGACAAAAAATATTGTTCGATACTTGGGCGAAAACGTGATTTCAACTTCGTGTAGATTTTTCATTTTCGCTTTGCTTGGGCGAAATTAATATCACTTTCTCGCACTAGTATTGAAAGTTTATTTAATTAAAATTTTTAGAGTTTATAGAAAATAAATGCATCAATTTTTCAGATTTTTTGGTGAAATTTATAAAACTAATTAAAATCAAATTTCTAGTCTGTTGTAAAAATAGTTTTTCATTCTGATTCAATTCTAAATTTTATTCTCGAAAAAGAATTTTTCTATTAAAATTGTACAATAATATAATTAACTCTAGGAATTTCAGGAAAAATTTTATAATTAATCAACTTTACGTACACTGTAGTAACATTTTATGACAACTAAAAGCTTCTTCGTAACTATAAACGTTTTATTGATGTAGCATTTTATTAAAACTCGTTTAATTATTGATGAAAGATAAATTTAATAAAAAATTGTACATGCAAAAAACAATTTAATGATTATAAAAATTAAATTCAAATTCTAAAGTCGATTGAAAATTTAACAAGGCTATCGTATAATTTATTTCAAAATTAATTTTGAATTAAATCAATTTATCAATATGTACAGTGGAAAACTTTGTTTTTCCGATTCGTTGAAAACCCTTAATGAAAAGAACGTACGGAAATTCCAGGATTTTTAGTTTTATTTTCTCGAAGCAACAGACCAGTTTTAGACTCCATCGACCAGGCCGAACTTTATGATTTCAAATGTTTGGCGTCGAACTCTAGAATTGAACGTTGCTAGCAATTACCCCTTTTAGTAATTATTTCCGGCTTAAAGCTAATGCAATTCAAACAGCTCTATTGACCGAGTAATTAACTAACTTTTTTTTAGCTGTAAACGTTTGAACTACGCAGGAAATATTCTTTCAAATTAACGTGACTACTCTTAAAAAATTTAGGATGCACGTTTGAAAAGCTATCTAAAAAAATTTTGAAATTCTCAAGATAAAATCTTCAATTTTGAAGCTCGATAAAAAAGACTTTCAGCCTTACTCCTACTCAAATAAAATAAAATTTTGGATTAAAAAAACACACAGATAACAAGTAACAAAAAAAAAGATTCCTCAACGCTCAATCCCCAAACATTATCCCCAACGCAATTAAATCTCCCATGAAACGAGGCAGCATCTGAAATCGAGAATGAAAAGCCCGTAACAACATCACGCTTCGGCACTACCTTTTCTAGTCTCCAGCAATATCGGCTGCAACACAGAACAGCAGAGAGCGCGCGGAACCATACACATTTATAGCCTTTCCCAGAAACGCGCGCAAAACTCAATAAATAAATCGGGCTGAACACGTACACAGCTCCTCCAGCCACCCACACCCAGCTATGCAAAGCACGAGCGTTAAAGCCGGCATTTTATCGTTCTCGCCTGCTGGATCATTTGACGTTCCACGCGGGGCCAGGCGCGCGCAGCGAAGGATAAAACGAAACGGAAGCGAAGAAAGTGAAAGATCAACGCGGAGCGAAAAGACTTTGCTCTTATCTGCATCGCGCGTCCGGATGTGTCGACGCGCGACGTTGAGGAGAGAGGGAGGAACGGCTCGCATTCCGCTAGCTGATTTCGGGGAGGCCCTTTGAGCTGCGGCGGCTGCGCATAGTTCAGCGATAACTTTTGCCTTGATACGATTTCGGGCAGCTGAAATTTCGCCGCTATAAACTTGGCAACAATCCCGCAGCTCGCGCGCGCGCGCGCACCGAGGCTGAAGGGAGAAAGTCTCGGGGAGAGATCTTGTTATTATGCGCGTCTCGATGCTCACGGTTTATCTTTTGTGATATGAAAGCCCGCTCGCCCAAAGAATTTATTAGGAGGCGCGGATACGTGGAGCGCGGAGGTGCGCAACTTTCTTGATGAGAGCGAAATTTCGGTCTGACGCGATTATAAATTTTCTCTTATGCGTATAGCTTTCTTGGTGAGCTGTAAATATTTTTGCCTTCATTCGGACGGGGATCGCAATCAATTTTAACACCCTTGCTGAATTTGTTGGATGGTAGCGTAATGTCTATGGTTTTTTATCGTTGGAAATTTGGAATTAAAATATAATGCGGAGGAAAGCGGCAAATAATTTTCTCTGAATTACGCTCCGATTATCTCATTTTATTATTTCGATATCAGCGTTTTATCATTTTATAAAATCAGCACTAATAAATGTTAAAATATAAATATGAAATATAAAGAGGCAGGCTATACGCGAAATGCATAATAATTCAGCGTAAAAAAGTTTTTATCTAATTTAATACATGCTGTTATGAATCGGATAAAGTTCTAGTAGATAAAATATATCATGAAAGGCCAGCGATGCAGTAAAAAGGAATAATAAATTTCAGCTTACCTCCGGAGCCAAAATAAAGATGTGTCGAAAGACTTGAATTTCAATGTAAAATAAATGGATTTCCTACGTGAGTTTATAGAGCGCATCCCATTGTCTTATTGTTCAAATTGAAATTTCGGCGGCACGTCTCCATTTCTGTTTCAGAAGCTAACTGTAATTTACGAGATCTCTTGTTGCTTCGCGATACTCAAATTATTGTTGATGTAGTAGACGAGGTACTTTGTGTTATTCATACAGCCGTATGAAAATACAAAACCGTTCCATTTTCACTGCTTTATTAAAATAACATCAGCATGCAGTTTTTGAAAAATTAAACTTCATATAATACTCTCTAAAATGTTTATTTTAAAAGGATGAAAGTGCACATTAACTGAGATAACGCTCATAAATAAGAAACTCCAGAAACGGGCGAGCGGCAAAAAAGGAAAATTAGATGAATAGGCACTTATACACGAGTACAGGTTGCCGTGTGTTTTTTATCGGGCTTCTTTTTGCCCCGTTATATTGACTTTATCCCAGGCCGGTCTAGCCGCCGCAGAAGGATTCCCCCATCTCCTTCAGATTCCTGACCCCTTTGAAAAATTGATCCTCGTCGCGGGATTATAATTGTGTATTCCTCGAGATAAAGGGGATTACGTTAAATTTTGACAACGGAAAGGATTACGGCCATAAACAGCACAAATTGCGATCGGCCGCTGTATCTTCGTCGCTCCCGGCGAAAGTATTAATTATTTGCGAACAATCAATTTGCAGAATTTTACGTGTAATTTATAGAAGTTGTTTTGGAAATATTTAAAGCCGGAGAGCTATAAACATTTCTAAAGTGATGTATGGCATCGCATCTGCTTAAATGTATTATCAAGCACAAGGCAGTATTTTGATATTGTCTTTTAGTCAAGTCTTGATTTATTTTGAAATGGATATAGACAATTTCGACTACATTCTATAAACACAAAAGAATCGCCACTACAAATTCTAAATTCGAAGGCAGTCCCCAATTTGTAAGTAGTAACAGACGATCCGTCCGACTGCGCGTAAAAACCCGAACAAAAGCCTCCGCACCATTCGCACGTGCCAACCTCTTCAATATCCTATCGATCCACTCATTGTCTCCTCCACTTCTCCAAAGCCCCGCTCATTCCACCCAAACAAGAAAGCTTTCTAAAAATATTAAGCCCACGGAAATCCATAAGCCTACAGAATACACAGCGAGGAAAAGAGCGGCTCGGTAACAGCCGCCTAGGAAGTTAGAGCTTTGGCCGAGCAACGAAATTTCCGGCCTCGGGGAAAGGAGCGGCTGAAGAGGCGGCGTAAAACGCAGCGAACGACTCTACGTGCGAGGCTCGGCTCGGCCGTTATAATATCTTTTCGCGCGTGATGACGCACGACCTTGCGGCCGCACGATAGCGCGCGTGTATATTACGTGCTTACACGCGCATTTTCACCCATTATGATAGGGGCTGATGCGCGGGAGCCGGCGCTGCGATAGCTCTCGTCCGAGTAGGCCGCGGGATTTAGCTGCGCGGCTCTCCGTCGATCCCGGAGCCGGAAAATCTGCCGAAAATTCCGGCTCTTGTTGCGCGAGTATTGTGTCAATATTGCGCGGATTACTTCCGCGGACTTGGATTTTTAATGAGATTAAGCTCGCAACGCTTGCTAATGCTCTTCGTAATTTCCCTCGCGCCGCGCTGATTTTAATGCGACTCCGGCGCTCGGATAATCTAGCTCTGGATCCGGCAGCGATAATTGAGCCATAATAAAATCGCGGAAAGAAATACGAGGCTTGTATATCGCAGACGCCTACACGTGTCCCCGAGTGGAGGAGTAAACGAGCTTTCAAGCTCCGGCATTGATTTAGCCCTCAGCTGCGGGGCGGCTAAAGTAACACTCTCCGGCGGCAATAGCATGCCAGATCGAAAAGCGAAAAGCGCGCTCTCAACTCTCAAACTGTCCCATCACTCTCCCCCATAAACAGGCAGGCACATAAACGCCGAGCACGCGACGATACGCCAGAGTGAGAGAGAGAGAGAGAGCTGCTCGCGTGGCGAGTCTTTCGCGCGCTCGCGGAAATTCGCTGAAGTACGGCAGAGCCACCCCCGCGAGCGCCTGTACAAGCTCTCTCTCTGCACACACAGTTTTCATAGCAGCAGCAGCAGCCGCCCCCGCCCTCGGCGAACAATTTTGCATTCATGCCGGCGAATCGATATACAGGCGCGCGCGCGCGGCGGCCGGTGGTTATGTGCGCTCCCGAAAACTTGCTTCGCCCTCTCGCGCATATTTGCATTTTATTACGCCCGGCTGTGTACACTGTTTACACGGCTTTTTCCGGCGCGGGTATATATGTAGGGTCGCGGCTCATTGGAGCTGGTATTAGATTATTAATGCGTATGGCCGGGACGATCGGGGCCAGCTTTTCGAGGGGGAGCAGACAACACTTTGCCGTGGGAGTGGATATGATACTCGAGTGCCGCTCGTTCGCGGTGTATTGGCTGGCTATGCGTGATCCTAGCAAATTGAATATCTTCTCCTGCTCTTCCTCCTCTGCTTCTTTTTCTTATTTGGGGCTGGAGCTTTTGTGCGGCTTTTTTTCGGCTGTTTGCCCCGGAGAGTGGTTTGTACACACGCGCTGGGTGACTTTATAAGCAGTTTTCGGAGCGCGGCTGTTGAGCGCGCGTTATTTTATATGGGAGCTGCTGTTGTCGGTTCTTTTTCAGGGGTTTTTATCCGCGCGGCCCGATGGAGTTTGTTTTTAGCTGGAACTTTAGCGTTTGTAAGTTACATGTTCAATTTGTTTTTGCTATCCTTGCAAATCTTTATGTTTGTTTCTTTATCGCACGTTTACAACGCATTATTGTTTCGCTAGAAAGTGAACAAAAGAAACTCGAGTGCAGGCGAAAAATGCAGCGCCAAACCCTTTGCACTCGAGCCGCAAAGGAAACCAGAGCCAAGGTAATAACGCGCGTCCCTTCTCACCTTACCGCACCACCAACCAATACTCAACCACCCCTGCCCATCCTCTTAAAACACAATCTCCAATCCTTAATCCACAATCAGCCAGCCCACCACCCCCAGGACCAACCTACCAATGCACTCCCCTTAATCGCAGTCGCTCCAGCAACCGGCATCGAACCTCAAGGACCCTGCGGTCCCAGGCCTCGGTCCATTAAATTTCCCAGCCTCCCCCTCCGAAATGCAACGCTCCGCAGCATATACACAGTCCGCGACTTTTCTTGCCGCATCTCAGGCACCGCAGAGCCGTAAAGCCAGGCGCGTAAACCCGCCGGCGGTAATCGCGTTTCGTCGCGCGCGCTCGCGCTCGGTAGACCGCCAGTGCCGCAGGCGCGGAACTGCCGTTATGATTCGGCCGAGCGCGCCGCCGCGCTCTGTATGTGTATCGAATTTTCGGCTGCGTTTTAGAACGCGCGGGAGGACCGGAGAGTTTGCGGAGAAAGTAGAGGCTGGGGGAGTTTTACTGGGGGGGTTATGGGATAGGGCATGTTTATGCGTGTAGTTCCTCGGAAGTATGAGGCGGGGGTGATGTGGGGATGGGAGGGGAGGTTTGGGTGGAGGCGAGAGGAGAGGGGACTGATTGAGCGGAAGGTATGTGACGGAAAATCGGCAGGTGTGTTGTGGATGAAGCGGGAGAGATGCCGCTGGCTTTCGTTAGCTGAGGAATGGTGGTTGGATTTTTTTTTAATGCTTTGTTTGTAAGAATGAGGGGATGATTAATCGAGATCCTGTGAGGTATAGAAGCGTGTGATGTAAATTTTGAACGTTGCAGAATTATTTATTTAGATCAAATACATATTGTAAAATGTATATTTTTTATAATAAAATTTTGCTTTATTAAATCAAGTAAATTTTATTACATATGAATAAATGATTTTAATGCAATAATACGATAAAGTATATGAAGCTTTAATTAAAGTTTCTTTTTGATATTCTAATAAAACTGTTAGTGTGCAATAAAATCCGTAATTTTTTAATTATATTGAACAATAAACTTATTGAAAAATTTATATCTAATAGAGAAATTTATATCTCAGCTTTACTACACATACTCAAAGAATTTAACACAAGAATATGAAAGTTTATAGAGCAGAAGTTAGAGAGTTTGGAATTCGGTACGTCGCGTACATTGATTTTCAGAAGCCAGTACACATTTGATTATGTACACGAGATTTGAAGGGCATTTGTGGGAGAGATTGTCGTAAAGATATTTTTTACAAGAACACTTTTATGCCGAGCACGTAAAGTTACAGATAAAATTTTCATTGACCCACTGTTGAGAAAAGAAATTTCAACTGCAAGAATCGAAGAGGAAGAAGGTGAAAAGAATTTCGCTGCAGTTTTTTACTTCTCAAATGCCAAGATAAATATACATTTTACAAACTAAAACCGGCTTCGAATCTCATAATACCTAATCTACCAGTCGGACTAAAGATGTATAAATTAAATCAAACATACAAGTTGTTTTTACAGTTCCGGTATGTAGCTCACGTAGCGCTGCTGGTCAGAATACAAAACCAGGTCAAACCCTTTACCAGGCAAACCTCTATTACAAGGAAGCTCGCACGGTGAGAAGTCGATTTCGTTTTGTGGCGGAACTATTTTGCCAACAGTCATTGCACGGTCCCAGCTGCTAGCTGTCTCAATTCGACACCGAGCTTCGATGAGCGTTGCGGTCCAAGTAGCTAACGTATGTTACAAGGAAACTATAGAAAGAAAGTAGATCAATACATAGAAATTGCGTTGGATCACTTCAGATGTAGGGAAAGTGTGATTGAAAATTTTTAATACAATTATTTTTAATAAATAATTGTGTCATGTTTGATCCTCCCAACACATATTAAACATATAAGTTTGACCAATATGTACATTTGAAGACTAAATCAAGATTTTCATTATTTCGAAAGAAATTATAAAAAAAAATATTTGTCGTTTCAATTTTGTTATAAAAGACTGTGTAGAATTTTTAAACATAATTTGAAAGTAAGCCGAAGAGCATCGTTATCATTCTAACGTAAAATTGAGAAAAAAATTTCGTCTAAAAAATTTACTTCAATTCGAGGTCGAACTAACGACTCTAGTTTTTCTAGGGTAACGAGAACGACTTTCGCTGCCGAAGCACTTTTCTTTATTAATCGACGGATAGAGTCATTTAAATTTTGAAAATTCAGCGGATTGGATTACGTGCCTGTGCCCCAGCGTCTTCTAATTTCAATGAAGAGAATATCCAAGTGCCTCGGCAGCGATAGAACGTGTTAGATTCGAAAAGCTCAAAGAGGCGTCTATTTCAACTTTGTATTTTCAAACTATAATACTTTTGTACGTGTCATTTAAAAAATGAATTATCTTTCGAATTGAAGCCGAGAAGACTCGTTGTTAATTGACATTTAGATCATTCATCACTTAAAAAAATAGTATAATTAATAATATTGATTTAAAAACAAACAATTACATTTCAAAATAAAAAACCAATTTCCCCAATATTCTATAAATCTATCGGCGAGCCACTAACAAATCTCTTAAAGCAACACTATCCCACTACTAATCTCCCAAAAAATAATTCAAATACAATTTTCAACCTGAAATAATATTTTCAGTTAGAGCGCAGAGTGTATCTACGCCGGCGCACTTGCGAAGCATGAAGTACCATTAAAATTCGAGGAGTTCGCACGAGCGCCGAGCCGCTGACCTAGCGAAGCCAAACAGCAACAGAGAGAATCCCCCGCCGAAAGGCAGAGCGCCGGTCGCGTTACGATCCCTTGAGCACACATACTCCGACGTAGCCTCATTACCCAGAAATTTTGCAAACCGTCACTCTGCCAATCATCGCTAACGACAGCCCCTAGACGCGGTAATCGATACTCCATTGTCGGACGATCGGACGACTATGACTGCTGCGCGGGCCCATTACATTTGCATCGATGAATGGAAGTTGCGTGCTGTGCCGCTGTAATGGATAATAATCGCTGACGTTGTTTGGTACTGCTTGTTTTAAAGGTTTTGGAAAAAGAATTAAGGAAACGTGTGTTATTTAGAGCGCGTTTGGCAAGATTTTTTTTAGACTCGCGGAATAGATGATTAGAACGCGCTGAATACACTCGGAACTAGAGGACAGGGGAATTTAAATGACCAGGATTTGCATGAATTAACATAGTATTGCGCATTTAGTTTTTATGATGCAAACATTTTTCCTGCGTACACATAAAATGCGCGTCTGAATAAACTCGGCTGTTTCTACTTGTAAAAAGCCAAGCACACTTTCCCGTGTAAACATAAGAATTAAACCGTTTCATCCAAAGTTAATTGCACGTGCGTCGCTATTTTTTTATGCTCAAGTATCTCTCAGTAGAATTAAATATAAACAACCGTAAAAAGAAAAAGCAAAGCCTACGCAGCAAAAGTAACGACTAAAAGGCAGGCAGGCAGCTCTTCCTTCGGAATATCTAAAATTCAATTTAATTCCAACGATCCCGGGCGCAACACAGCAGCTCTTGTCGCTCGGAAAAACACTAGAGAAAATTAAACGCAGCAGGGAAAAATAAAGTTGCCGCGCGAACGTATACATTGACTTTGCCGGTCGACGAGTTTGAGCGCCCGGGCACGCTCGCCCCCTAGTTATCTGAGAAATTAGATTCATTTATCATTCTCGCTCTCGTCATTGTGCGCGCGCGTGCCGTTCTGCATAATGTAGAACCGAAAATCTACGTTTCAACGCTTGTAAGAGCGAAAATCAGCGCGAGCCTGTGTACACCCGCCCGCCAAATTGAATATCGCTCTGCGCGCGCTCGCCTGCAAATTGAGAGGTGAGGGCAAAAAATTCGCGCAATTCGTGGTTGAGTAGTTGGATGCTGGAAGTCGAAAAGTCAAATAAATAGACTATGGGCTTGTATTTCTGGATTCATGGAAGTGTACTTGTTTGTTTTGCGAAGAACGTATAGTGTGCAAACTTTAATTCGGTGGCTTCTTTGGATAACTGGGTGAGTGAAGTTTTTTCAAAGCTGAGTTTACACCGTTTTTGGAGGGCTTGAGGCTCCCGTGTCTGTAAAGTTACCGAAAAATTTAGTACAAATATCGTATCAGATTTAAATTGCTTTTAATTTCTATCAGGTTTAAGTTTAAATACAATAGTGTTGATTTCATAAAATCATGAAAGCGGACATTTAATAGCTGTGGATTTTCTTTAGTTTAAAGTACAATTTTGAGTATTATTTATATAAAATTGTCAATTCAAATCAGAGGAGAATACAAGTTCACTCCTAATCCAGATTCCGAGTTTTTAGTACAACTCGTACATTTTATTAGTTTTTAGAATGAGAAAAGAATATATCTAAAATTATGGCCATGATTATATTCGTATTTAGTACCATAATGAATTAGCTGAAAGTTAGATTTCGACTAATTTACTCTGAATAAAGTCATTGCAAGTTATATACCACGAGTTAATTGAAATTTTAACTTTCAGAATTATTTTATTTCATTTGCATATTAAAACCACATTGTTCAAAGTCATTATAACATCATACTAGAATTAAATTTGAATTTACAAATTATTTAAAATTTTAATTACAATTTTTATAAAGTACATTTTTACTTATTTTTGGGCTTCAATTTTTTAAAACTTCACGAAACTTCACTGCTTCGTTTTTTCCATTAAATGCAAAACTTTAGGAGCACGAATAGCTAAGATTAGATCTGAAAGATCTCATTTCCGAGCAATACGATGTAATTTGGGATAGGAGTGTAAAAAATTACTTCTACTTCAAAGTCAAATTTATTATTCTTTTCCTCTGCATTATTTAACGCTCTAAAAGATAAAATAAAAAATTTTATTAACCAAACCATAGCTACGCAGATGATAAATGATACTTAATTAAAAACTTCGCCGAAAAAAAACATATCCCCTGATATATGCCCCCGAAATTATTCACCTAAAAGAACCACAAATTTGTACCTAAGAGCGAAAAGCGAATCCGTTATCCCGACGTTCATAAATAATGCCAAGTATGATGTAAATTGGATCCTTGCCACAGGCCTCGTACCTCGCGCTTCCAACTTTCTTCAGCATCTATTTATCAGATTTTGAAAATCCAGTACATCGTCCGTATCGAAATAACCGGCTTATACCCTTCCGCGAATGACGTAAAATCAATTTTTCCTTTTTTCCTAGCCAGTCGCCGAGGAAACTCGGTAAGAAGAAAATAGTTTAGCGCGACGTCTAGCCCCTGAAAATATCAGACAAGCCTCAGAATAAAGAGCTAGCAGCGGAGGACAGAGATAATTCGATAACGCTATACATCTCTCCAGGTTTCTAGGGGGGGGGGGGGGAACGAAGCGGCTCTTTCTTGGGCCAAGGACGGAGACAAAGTACCGAGGAGGCTTTGATGTGTTTCTCGAGTTGCCAGCGCGCGAGCTAGCGTATATAGCATTCGTCGCCGGCGCCATCCATTTTCGCGCGAAAGCTAATTTACGAAAGTTCTGGGCCGAGACGGGCGGGCACGTCTTAAGGGTAAATGCATTCCTTCGAAGGATGTCAGATGGAACAGATAAAAAATAGTATGTGCAACAGTCATTCTTCGGGAGGAGACGAGCTACGTAATGAGAACAGGTGATGTTTCTTCGTAATCCGATGAAAAGCTGGCTATTATGAGCAAGAGAAATTGTATTTTCAGAAGATACGAGGCTGCTTTTAAGATAATTATAAAAGTTAATTGAGTTAATTAAGTATTGTCTGGATTTCTTGATCATACTTTTGTTATGAGCGATGAAGTTTTATTATTTTTTATGACTATTATAACCATGAAGTAAAAAATGAAGATATAAAAACAAGCTTGACATAATTATTTTTGTTATTGTTGGATATAATCAACTGACCAAGGCAAGCAAAAGTAAAAATACATAAAGAGTTCATGAATCGCATGGAGACAGAGTCGTTAATAAGCAAAAAAGTCAAGCGCAAGAGGATAAGGGTACTGCGTAAGTGGATTATTTGTCCGACCAACTCTGGGTATTATCTACTTAAAGCCGTGTTTATTTTCCATAATATATTCTTCAACGGTTACTTCTCGGTTTAATATTAAAATATGCGATGCGCATAGCAAACACGTACACTCGCTTTTTAACTAATTATTATCATGTAAATGAATGTAATTAAAAGAAACCTAGAAGATTTAATTTTGAAATCTCTTTGTTATCAATTATTCATTTTCAATATTTTGTAAAAAAAATGTCATGCATTTCATCCTCATCAACAAACATAAAAAAACACCGTGTAATCAGAGAAATAAAAAGTATTATCCCATGAAATACTACACAATTGCGACTAATGTCATTCCTTATCAATCTCTCCACAACCTCGTAAAAATAGACAATATCCACATTAAGCAAAAAAAAGGTGTAAAAACCTGCTAACCATCCATATCTCAAGCACAATCAGCTATTGTTCAGCGCCGGCTAAGCAAACCCTCGAAACAATCTGCCCCCGTCATTAAGGGCCGAATCCCCTGTAGCAGCAACACACAGACCGGCGGTGCAGTATGTAAACAAGCCGCGTGTAAGCTCGACCCCCCCGATGTTTACCGACACACGAGAGCTCCGGCGCGCGCCTTACGTGACTCGACGCGATGCCATCTAGCCGTGGCGATGTAATTGCTCGAGATGACGAATCGCGCAAATTGCGTGCGAAAAATGGGCGGAGGGAAGATCGGCCGGGCCGATGGAAAAGTTTGCGCCGGCGGCGATGCCAGCTGTGAGATACGACTGCTGCTGGTCGGGGGGGTAAGTGTTTTTAATGCGGAGAGTTCGCCGGTTGAAGTGGAAATTGGAGTGGTGGATTTGGCGATGGAGAGTTTTAACGATTTTTCATTTCTAAGGATTGAAGAACGCGTTTTTTGGATGGTCTGTTTTATCTACGTATTAAGATCAGCAGTATAAATAACAAGGGATGAATGTGCTTGAACATCAAAGTATTGTACTCTTTTTCTTATACGCTATACTGGTATTATGGCTAATTATTCATCCCAGCTGCATAAAATTATAATTAACTTTAATTAGCACTCGCAGAGAATACTCTACCCTTCATTAATCTTCCGCAGAATTTAATAAAAATTTTATGTAGCAACTAAGGATTTCACTAATAAAAAATAAACGATACAAAATGCGACACCAGGTACAAAAATTTTAATACAAAACAAACGACGCGCCTTTAGAAATTCTCAACGTCACAATTCCACGTGAGCTAATTCACACGTAAGCTTTCACAAATTAACACCGCACAAAAACGCTGGCATTGTAATTTCCTCGGAAAGGAAACTCAAAACAAGAAAGAACAACTTGCCAACGAAAAAGCAAACTATATACGCACAACAAGCGACATTAAACATTGAACCAAACAAAAAAATCGCGTTCGCGCTCGAACAAACAAACGCGGCGCTTCCGGCAAACATTCGCCCTAAAAAAAGAAGGACAGCCGTAATTCCTCCAGCAAACACATCCTGCCCCCTTAAAAATGGCGACGCGCGCTCGTCGGCTCGTAAATAGCCGGGGACTTTTGCAATTTAGAATACAGAGCGCCAGAAACAATAAGCTCCCCCCTAGCGCGTGTCTTGGCTGCAGGAGATTTTTTTGCCATCCAGACCTAGTGAATCCCGGTCGCCGCGCGCGCGATAAAGCTGTCTGGGCAAGTTCGCGCCCGCGGGATCTAGAATCAGGGCAGATGTTAATTAAGACGCAGCCGAGAGCTGGGGATGTTACTACACGGCGGCGAGAGAATCGAGCGAATTTCGAAAGTGGCCGACTTTTGGTTCTGTCGAGGAATGCTATTGTTTGGGGGAAAAAATTTGGAGTAAAGGATTCTATAATATTAAGAATATAGTTTTGTTGATGAAATGGTAGGAAAAATTAAGTTACAAAATATTTGTATTAGAAATTCTATATTTATCTACTCTGAATGTGTGTAAGTCAAAAGATAATAAGCTCATGCCAAGCTCATCTACCTTTGTTAATTTCTAATTAATGAATAAGTCGGTTTTATCGAGATTACTCCTTTTTTGCAATTTTCAATTAGTTTCTCCTCTGTCGTGAAACGGAAAATAGCAGAGACAAACACTAATTTATTTAGGTTGACTTTATTATATTATATGTATGCCAGAAAAGCATAATGAAGCGCGCTTTTGGATCTGTCATTTAACCTGTCATTTTCGTAGTAATCTTAATGCAAATTTCACGCTCACAGAAAATCATCCTATTAGAGATTAATGGATTCAATTAGGTTAATTATTCGCTGACGCAGTTAAACAAAATGTAGAATAGTGCTTTTTTATCGATACGTGCATAATTCAATTCTTAAATATTACAATGATTTTAGTGGACAAGTTGTATTTGTTCAAATGAACACGTATGAGTCCTGAAAAGGTTAATGTGCGAATTAACAGTAATTGA
>JAPYZA010002259.1:0-10798 GCA_030522685.1 Eupelmus azureus | reverse complement strand
AATTGACAGAATAAAATATCAGATGCTTTCTGCTTTTAAAATAATAATAATTTTACAGAAGAGAGTAAGTAAAAATACATGTTGATTGATTTCAATTTTATCAAAATTTATGCTTCAAAAAGACTTTTTATTGCCATTTTATCGAATAAATTTTCAATGACATAATTTCGTTGCATGAATTATTAATCAGATGACTTTTTAAAAAGAGTTTTCAGTATATAAAATTCAAAATTTCACCCATTAGAAATTTTACTAATGGATGTCCTATAAAATAATTTTAATGAAATAAAACTTTAAGAATTCAAAAACAACCTAGTAAAAATAAGAAAAGGAAATATTGTCTGAATTATTTATTGAGCCCTGGGCATGTAACAAAGGAACAAAACACGAGTAAAAATGCTTGTTTCTTGAATATTTTATAAGCTTACCTTGACAAAAAAAATTGAAGATTGTTGTATTTTCTCAAAAAGTTGCTAAAAATACTTTCTCATTTTACGCTATTATACTCTTAAACAATACTTAAAACATTAGTCTTTATATTTTAGAATTCTATTTATTGACATGAACTGCATACCAATATTGAAAGCAACCGTCTCCTCCGAAAATCACACAAACTCATCAAATCCCATTCCCTTCGCTCCAGCAACAGAAGCCTCAACCCAGCCTCATCGTTTTCAATTTACCAGCCTCCATGAACTTCCATCGACGCAGGCGGCCTCGACTTTCGGCCGGAGTCAACGTACCTACAGCCGCCTCCGGCTCCTCTCATACGAGCGTCGCGCAATGCATCAGGCTTAATCACCGGTCTGCGCAACTTTATCTGGAGAACAATACATCGTACACTCGGGCGCCTCCGGTAGGTATCGCGCACGCAAAGGGAGAGAGAAGTGCCCCTCGGGAACCGCCAATTATAGTCGTCGTGTCGGAAACGAGCTTCGAACACGCGTTTTCATTCGAGAGTAAGATATCCAGGAGCGCGCGCAAGTATGTATCCGCGCAGCAGCTTGGGGAGCTGAGCGATCGTAAATCGTGGCGCGATCGCGCGCGATGCTCATTAGAGTTAAGAGTACGCTGAACGTATTGGAGCGTAATTGATCGAGGGCCGCTGCGCGCTTCACTCGCGAAACTTGAACAGATTGCCGGGAGAATTTTGCGCGGGGGAGTGAGGGGAACGAGGTTGGAATATTAGGCAGCTGCTGGGAAGTGCATGTAATTATAGTTATGAGGATGCTTAAGTGATCGCTTTCAAATTGTTGCATCTTTTAGTACGGGAAACGTATGTGGGTACAATTAGTTTATGATTAGCATTGTTTGATGTAACGATAAACTTAGCTTTACGTTGTCGGAAAGGTATACTTGTTTTTGTTACTTTTTGGATAATAGTGAGGAAAGAAGTTGCAGTTGTCTCTACTGGATTTGATGTTCAAAAAAGTAGCCACATTTTGCATTTAATATAACCTAAACAGATAAAATTTTGTAAATATATATGGTGCCAAAATGAATTTAAGCTTATTTTAAGTTTTACTTTTAAAAAGTATTTAAATATGTTAACAGTAATGTGCACATACATGGTAAAAAAAATATTTCATTTTTTAGCTTACATAACTCAACAATCTTTTATTTTTAAGAGGAAGGCTATTCAATCTTACGTTTGCACCCAAGCACGGGTAATTAAAAAAATCGATATACCCACATTGAATACACTGTAATCGATAACATCATTTTTTTAAAGAATAATTCGTATATCTACATAAAACTGATAATGGTTTTCTTGGTTCATAATGTATCTCTCCAGAAATTATTACTGCAGTCGTGGATTGAATTTCGTGAAGATTAAATTTGATTTTAGTCAACCAAAGCAGCTGATTAATTAATTGACTGCAAAATTCAATGCCTAATTGAAAACAAGAAAATTTACAATGATTGGTAAACATTATTTAAATCTTTCAATAATTCAATTTAGAATCAGAATTACCTTTACACTTTGTCTCCAATGAAGTTGTTCTTAATTAAGGAAAGCAAATCTAATAGTAGGTAAACTCCTGGAAAAATAAATATGAAATAGTTTTTTTACAAAATCTTAATATTCGATTTATAATGCATAAAAATCACAAACCATTAATCCTATGAAAGGTGTCAATCGGAAACTGTAAGTTCATAATGTTGTTTTGATATACAATCTCGATAATTATCATAATTCCTAAACCGGTTACAACAGCAACGACTTCCTGTAATAGTATGACATTTATAATTTTTTTGCTATATAATTCGGGATATATCATCCACTAGTTTTTTATATAGTTCTTATAAGAGTTTATGCATTAATAATTACCACCCAGGTGTTCGGATCTTTAAAGACGTAATAGATGACGAAAGCAAATGAAATTACAGACCATACGAATAATGCCGAAACATGGAATATAAAGGCACTCTCGAAAGCGCAACAAAATATTGTTGTCCAGCCCAACAAACTAACGAACTTGTAAAAAAAAATAAACATTTTAGGTGGCGTTCACTAATCTTTTTGTTATGAATTTAATATGATATATTATAAAATAATAGGTAATATTAATCTGTTAAACTTACGCATTCGGTCAATCTAAAAGTATAACTGATATTAATACACATCAAAGCGTTTGTCCTTTCATCCTGTTTAGTCATTTTTAATATAACACACATAGCATCAAAGAAAATAAGGATTTCTACAAAAGATAATAAATACATGATTAATGATCAGTCATAAAGTCATTCGTAATGTAGGTTTACTATCCAAAAGAATCAAACCAAGACTAATGTGTAACATTATCCAATCCAGTCCGTTGCATTTGTGCAAGCATACAACAATTATTACGTTGATAAAATATACAGCTAGAGCGGCGATTTCCTTAAATGAATACAGATCAAAAATCGATGCGATACTAATTAGAGTTGTACTAATACAGTTTATATGGCGATAGGAGCATACGCGAATTCACTTATACATCCGCAAAACACATACAGTCTTAATAATACATAAAAACTTATACATTTTTGTTAATTTTATTAAAAAAATCATATATTTTTTTATTAGTTAATTTTTATAAATAAAATAATTATTTAGTATTTTATCGCGTACGTTCCCACAAACATACAGAAAACCTCTACTCATTATTACTTACCAGCCAAATTTTTGGTTCTCTAAAGCAGTACCAGATTAAAAAGGTAAGCGAAATGAAAAACCACGAATACAATGATGTTATCTCATAAACACTGCCATTTCCAGATGCGTGCATCGATATAGCGCCTGTTGAACTAACAAGCTAAAAATATATAAACGTTTTAGAATTAGACTAACGATCAATTTTTGATATATTCGAAATCCATTTCTATATCAAACAAAAAGATAAGCACAATGAAAATGAAAGAACACTTCAAATTGGTTTAACTAACAATTAGTAGTAATACAGAAGCATCTGATTATTAAACTTACGAATTCAATAAATCTCCATTCTATTGGCAGTTTTCTTCGTCTTTGATCAGACTCGGGGTCATCCATTTTTATAACTTATATTCAACTGCCTATTTTAGTAAATCCTTTTGAATTCCTAACTTTACTTTTTGTATATACGAGATCATACGGCCGGAGATTAGATTAACTAAGGTTAGAATTGACAACAAAAACAAATAAAAAAACATAAATAAATGAACGCATCTTTGTCCGGTCTAAATACTAAAACAATATTCTTATTATTTACTATTCTAATACTTTACAGTTATTAAATAATTGTAAAGTACATAGTTTATACAACTTGAACTACAACTTCCTACTTAACGTATACCCTAACCCCTCTCGCATACTTCCTAATTACCAAGATAAAACCTCCAGTCTTATCAATAACGTATTCCATCAACCTACATTTTACCATTTTCCTTTAACCAGAAAAAATGATCAATAATAACTAACGCTCTATAAAAGTAAGCGCGAAACATTGTACGCCCTGCAATATTTAACCAGTTTATTTCCGCAAGGCACCACACACATTTTTCCAGCTCTTGTTTTACGACACGCCACGGCTAGGTATACCTACACCGCGCGTGTCGTGTACGTGTTTCCCAGCGCTGTATACAAGCTAACTGTAACCCGCGGTTTACCCTTTTTTTTTATCGCGCGTTTTCGTTCGCGCCCGGCTCGCTCGTCCGCATTTTATTCATAACTTGTTAAAATAACAAACTTATGCGGAGTCGTATGCAGCCGCTAGTTCGCTCCTATATTTTATTTTATCTTTTTCAGCTTCAATCGCGTAATCGCTGTGAGACTTTTTTTTTATTTTGTGTACAAAAGGTTTTCAGATTTTGTGGTAAATTTACTTCGATACTCATTTTCAGGTCAATGTTAAATCTGCTAAAGTACGGGATTGAAGATTTTATCGAAATTATGTTTTCAATAACAAGTTCTTTTAGTTTATAAAACATACATATGTACATACACTTGAGTATATATTAATAATGTATTTTATTGAGCAAAATAAATAAGTGGCTGAAAAGTATGTTAATTTTCAAAGTTTATCCTGTTTATATTTTGTTCCTCTTTCCTTACAAATAAAAATCTATTTACAAATTAATAATTTTATCAGAATGATAAAGTGCATATTTGTTCTTTTTTTTTACAGCCGCTTGTACCGCATGAACTTGCATCGCATGCATATTCATGATATAAATTTAATTTTATCTCTACATCGCTTTTAAAAACATATTTGCAAACAAAAGACGGTTTTTTTGTTTGTAACATTCCTAATTGCACCTCGTCGATGTATACATACGTTTTACACGTATGCGCCTTTACAGCTTCAGACTAAAATTTTATAGGTGCGTTTCTTTTTCATTGCTTTAATAATTTTAAATTCATCGCGTGCATATACACCATGTTGTGATATAAATTTTTCATTACTTTTATAAAAATCTAAAAAAAAGTATATATTTTACTTGAATCACAGATGTCACCTACATTTTTGGTGTAAAAATTTTGTGGGCGATTCAAAATCCAATCTTTTACAAGAGTTTTTTTATCAACAGTATTCAAAAATATTTCTCAGTTTTATAATTAAAACTACTTAAATAATAATTATTAATTAGACTTAATATTATTTATTATGTACGTGATCAGAACTGTATAATTTACAAACTGAAATTTTTCATCCTTATTTTCAATACCTTCAAGTTCCTCAACTCAACCATCATTAAAGCCCAAGAGCGTTCGACCCGTTCAGCCAGAAAATCTTCTCCATACAGTCTCCGCCAAGCTCCCAGCTCCGCAGCGTAAATGCACAAACGCGTAACGCACGCGCGACTCTGTTCTAGTTCCAGGTCGCAGGCTGGCGCGCTTCTCGAAACCCGCACACGGCCGGACGCCTAATTGAACTCCTCGCTGCAGCAGCTGCCGATTATAGCTCTAGCGCTCCGCTGGAGGGAAATTATATCGAGGCTCGATTCAGAATTCCCGAAGCTCCGAGCCTCTTTTTACTTTCCTGGGGGGGGGGGGAGGGGGTGCGGGGGGTGGATGGCGTGGGGGGGGGGGGGGGGGGCGAGCGCGCGCTGGCTGATATGATTTTGAATTACGGGACGCGATGTCGCTGGGGCAGGACCACCCCCCTGAGGCTGGGTACAATGGCGCGCGATGGCTTTTCTTTTGCCGGGAGAGAGAGAGAGCTCGTTTGGCTTTGAATTGTGGATAGTTTTGCGGACTGGTTGATTTGAAAGGAGGGAGAGAGGAGCAAATGGAATTTTCACGGCTCTTTTAACAAGATGTAGTGCTGCGCTTCAAGGAGTTTTATTTATTTGTAAGTTTCTTTTTGCATTATTTTTGGGGAAACAATATAGTGAATATATGGTCTTTCTTTTTTATACGATTAAAAGCACGCGTGTAGTTTGTTAACATTATTTGTCTGTTACTAAATTGTCTATTAATTAACAGACAAAAATAGGTCGATTTAACAGACGTTTTGTAAGTTAATTACAAAAGTCATTGTCAATCGACAGACATGTCTATCTATTTCTAACCGTGTACGGATCGTTTATAATTGGATTTATCTGATGTGATGAAATAACAATATGATGCATTTCAATCTGTTGTTTGTCAGTATAGAAATTATTAATTTGATCCTAATTTTAAGTCAACGTCTTTAAAAATCCAGCTAAAAAATATGTAATTATAAATTCTTCTTACATATTATTGGAGTTCGCATACGAATGATTCAAATAATACAATGATTGGCGTGCATCATCGTAAAAAAGTATTAAAACATTTAACAATGCCCAAACTTGTATTAATTGTTCGACCTATACTTCAAATATCTATATGAAACGTTCCCTGCCCACAGCAGGAATCGATTAATCAACTGGAAACTCACTGCGGGGAGTGATTGTTCGAAGTTGATCGACTAATTTGCCCGGAGCTAGAAACTCCTTGAACTTTCGCATTCTATCATAAAAGAAAATACGTAGTACATAAAAAGAAATTTGTTGAAGGTAATTGCCTCCTTTGTACTCAAAAAATAGATACATTCATTTGAAATGATAAAGCTTGTATTTGCACTATTTAAGTAAGTACTTCTAAAATAAGGTAATGTCAATGTTCATTTAGATAAAATGTTATCTGCATAAAAAGTATCATTATACAATATTTTATGACCTAATTTATGTCTTTTCATAAATTTCTCCTTTATCTACTCTCACTAATTTCGCATTACATAATATTTTATGACTTTCTTCATTTGCGCCATATTGAAACGAATGAATAGTCTCTCATTCACCCCTTTACAATCCCCTTATACACTTCTTTACCGTGTAAATTAAAACCATAAAAAACAACTGTCATCAAAAACGAAATAAGTCCAACGCACAGCCACCTCCGCCGCTTCCAATATTCCATGCAATTCGATGGCAGCAGGATTCCGCCTCTCATACTCGTCTCGGCTCTCTCCGCACGAATCGAACGTGTCGGCCGGCCTATTCGCGCTGGCGTCGTGTTGAGATAAGTTCGGGCTTGCGGCACCTCGCGAGAGCAAGTAGATCGAATTTCCTTTCTGCGCGAGTGACCGGAAGACGGCGGTAATTCACTTTGGATTTTCCCGCGGCCAGGCTATAGTGGATTTTTTTTATCCTCGCCCGGCACGGTTCGTTGACTTCGCGTGTGTGTATGTGTATCTTTTCCCGTGCACGAGCGTCGATCGGATTTCGTGCCTGACATTTACGCGCGCGGAGCGTTTTTTTTTTCTGTTTCCGGATTGGAGATATCTTCCTTTCGGCCGCGCAACTTCGATTTTATTGTTTCGCTCGGGTTATCTTTTGGGCTGTTGGGCGGAACGGGCAGCGGCGAAATTTCGATTTGAATTTTAGATGTGGGTTGTAATTAAAATTGTTTTACGTTGTTAATAACTTTGTGGCGCTCGGGGTTGTAAAATTTTTATGGCAATTTTTTAAACAATAAATAAAAAGATTAGTCGAATGATTACCGTTATTTATTGTTTGCAGTCATCGTTTAGAGTTTGTTTTAATAAAATAAAATCCACACATTTATAAAAAAGCTGTCAAATTGCCTTGTAATGAAATTTGCTATTCGGTTAGATTTGTATTCAAATACTCCAAACGCTTTTAATAAAAGTAAGCTTTTTGTAACAATATAATTCTTAACAAGGAAAACATTCTTTTATCTGTTTATATATTGAATTTAATGAATACAATATTATATAAATTACTAAAAAGCAAATGTTTAAAATATTTAGTGCAGTAATAACGATAACAATAAAAAGATAATTCACAAAATTTGTATTGCAAATATCGATGTTTTTACGATATCACTGGATCAACAATCAAATTCGAGTATTTTTACATGGTTTATTGACACTCAATAACAGCGCGAAATTTGAAAAAAAATTCGAGTATTTTTAATTTGAACCAGCGAAAAACAAGTTCAAATATTTTCGTTGAGGCACTATTGACTCGATCGCAGGCAAATTCAGCATCGATCAAAATACACATGATGTACAAACGTAAAACTGAAATCGGGGAGAAAATCAAAACGATAGAGGGGATACTCGCTAAGACGCCTCTTCACAACGATTCGCTAATATTTTTCTATGATGCTAGGAGAAAAAGAATATAACAACAGTCCAGTAGTGCTATAGTAAACTCAAACGATAGTGCGTTATGAGATTTTTTCACAAACAAACCTTTTGTTTGAAGAGAGTGCGGATGTTTGAATCCGTTATTCTTGAAAATATTCCACTCTTATGTATTGATAGACGAAAAGTACAGTAAAATATTGAATTTTTTTCAAAAGACTTCAATCTAAGGAATTTAGAGTGTATCTTTTTATAAACTTTCACTTTTGTTTCTTCAACTTCGTTAATGGATATAATTAATAATATTACAATATTTATTTAAAAATCCACTTTTTTAGGGTATATTTCATCAAACTAAAGCAGTATAAGCGGCAAAATAAGTTTGATCCTTAGCATCGAGTCGACGGAATCGCCATAAAAGTGCGTACGCAAAACAGCTCTCCTTTTTTGCTCAACTTCTTTTCAGACGCCAAACTCTCTAGCGACAGCAACACTTTAATTCAAAGGACTTTTCCCCTCAAATACATATGCGCCTTCTTTCACTTGTGCCTCAATTCTAAAGCGACTTCCAGGTGCAACTTTTGCCAGCAACAACTCTTATACACATATGATCAAGACCACGCATGCAATTACATTTCGCGTCCGGCGACGCGTAGAAAAATTATCTGTTTCGAGCAGGGGGACGGCTCTTTTTGCGTCGCGTTTTTCTTGGGCGGAGGCGACTCATTAAAAAATATTTTCCCGCCGCTTTCAATTTGGCGTACGCTGGGCTGCGTCTGAGTACTGAAGTGCATAGGACTTGGGCGTCTCAGTTAAAGGTATAAAAGTGTTGGGGAAAATAAGAGTGACGAAGAATTTGCGTCTGAAGGTGAAAAAATGTATTGATCTACTTGGTTCAACGTTATGATTTTAAGATAAAATATTTTAACTTTGTTTTATTGCATAAAAAGAAATTTGTAAAAAGAGGTAACATATGTTATTTTGATTTCATGTATTTTTGTATACAATTAAAAATCACTGCAAACTTGCAGTAACAAAATATAATTTAAAAATATGAATACAAAAAATAACGTTAATTAATATTTAATTTATTATCTAATAAGAAAAGATTTTTCTCGTACTATGAATTATATTTATAATTGAGGAAATCCTTTATCGACAAATATTTACAAATTTAGATCTTTGTAAATCATTTTACTGCACTAATAATAACAATTTTAAAAAATATTTCAAAATAGTAAAATAAAAGCAACAACTGTCACTAAAATAATAATATTTTTTATGAAATTCTTTCCGCATAAAAAAAACTTTAAAACAGATTTTAAATCCACGTTTTTAGTAATGCATATTGCAAGTTCCTACTTGACCATATTTGAAGTGGATATTTTTCACACTCTAATAATAAAACTTTATCAGGCCATATTATAGTATTAGTTAATAACTAAATCTACAGATAGAAAATCAATGAGATATTCAAATCGCAAGCATCCCACTCAGGATGTATATTGGCCCAACAAAATATCATTCAAAAGTTTTGAACTTTTTTTAAAAAGTTTTTTAACCAATTGCATTGAAAGATTTAAATAAAAAAAACTTGAAAACAATATTTCCCTTGACCTGTGTTCGTATAAACTCTTTACACGAAAAATTAAAAGCTCTAATTAAACAACATCATTAAGCTAGAGGCTCGCAAGCATCTCAGGAGCTATTACAACTTTTACACCCACTCCTTGTCCAAAGCCTTTAAAAATAGCGAATCAAGGCTCTTTTGAGTGCTTGGGCAGTCGCGCGCGCGGGCATTAAAAGTCAAATTAATCTGAAAAGCCTCGCAGGAGCGGTCGCATAATGCGCACGTCCATTGAGGTGCGCTGCGCCCTTTATAAACGCGCAGCAGAGGAAGGTATATAAAAGGCTCGCGCCCGCGCGCGGTGCGCTTAAAGCTCGACACTTTCATCTCTACAGTGAAGAAACGCAGCGGCAGCAGCAAAAACGATGAGAGTGAGAAAGGTACATAAAGAAAGGCGCGCGGAAGAAGGAAGCACTTTTCTATTAACAGCTTCTCTGAAGCGCGTCATTCCGGCTTGACGCGAGTTCATTTGCTATATAGAGCGCTGGCGCGCTCCCTGTACGCGTGTATACGAGAAAGAGATGGAAAGTAGATGGATGGAGAGAGCGAAGATTGCCGACCGGACAGGGGGCGAAGTTTAGTTTGATTAAACGCTGTCTTTGCGGACAGACTGTGCCAAAGTTGGGATTCATTTAGGAAAATACGCCGCCCTGGACTTCAGTTTTTTCTCGAAAATTTTTTTAACAGGCAACCAAAGTTTGAAATATAAATTTTATAAATTAACGAAAAAGAAAATTTTCTGAAACATGTGATTTATTCCCTTTGAACTTCCAAAGTTAATTTAAAGTGATGTAAGTTAAGTGATAAAAAAATGTTTTAATCTAAAATGAAAATTTTTTACGTAATTTTTTTTTATACTGCGCAGTCGTATAAGAAGTTGTTACTTAGACTTTTGAAAGTAACTTTCAAAATGTTTAAAAAAAAACTTCGAGAAATTTATTCAAATGTCAACTCTTTCAAGAAATGTGTTCGATATTTCAAAAACCAGCATTTAACTTTGAAGTAAAAGCATCAAAGAAATAAATTTCTTCATTTATTAAAAACTTCAAATTATTGCTTGATGGGAAATTCT
>JAPYZA010002258.1:0-17872 GCA_030522685.1 Eupelmus azureus | reverse complement strand
TTGAACTTCTAACACTTCTAAACATGTTTCTAAAGCGATTTGACGAAACTCAAAATTTTACTATTACAAAGCTTCCTCTATGAGGAAGCAAAAAATCATACAAATAAAAAATAATCTGAGACTTTTAGTTTTACTTAATTCTTAATTACAATAGGTTATAATTCAACTGTCTGAAATGATCCTATAGAAAAAATACGTCATAAAATGAATCACATATTTTTTAAAACTAGCTTATTCCGTACAGTGGCACACGAATGAAATAGCATTCCATAACATCTTGTACATTGAAAGTAGCGAAAATGCATTTTATCACTATGTAACATTTTTCGTTACACGCGCTGACACTCGAATCGAATTCTCGTCACGTACCAAAACCAGCCGCGAGTAAAACGTCAAATAAGCAAGCTCGCTCTATCTACCCATAAAAAGATAATCCAAACTAAAACCCTCCCATATCCAGATACTCATCCATTTTTTCAAACAGCCACGCGCGAGAAAAAGGAATAGGGCGCCAAAGAAAGAAAAATCCAATAACTTTTTGGCTCAGCGCTCCGAATCCTCCTAAGCCTCTCTCTTCCACGCAAGATATAAAAAAAAGCCACCATCGATACGTTACAACTTTATCCTCTTTTCATCTCGCTGACTTTTTTTCCAGCTCAGGGGGGAGGATACATAGAAGCGCGAGAGCACGAGAGAGATTGAGTCGCGCCTCACGAGCTCAACAAAAAGCCACTTGCGCGAAATAACGCCGCGCGCAGGCTGGATATACTTATTAATCTTCTAAAATAGTGAACGACTCGGGCGGACCTCCCCTCGAGCCGAGAGATGCAAATGCGCGCAAACGAGACCTTCCACAGCTCAAGAGGGCTGCACGCTTGACTCTCTCTCTCCCGCTGTGTGTTATCTAAAATAGCGGCTCTATAATTAATCAACTTTCTTCGGCCCGTCTGCTTTAAGCGTTTCTCTTTCTGTCTCTTTCTCCCACTCATTCCTCTTTCTGCGTCTGTCTATATTTGCACTTTGCTGCTGCTTTGTGTGTGCGTTCTTGTTAATGTTTTTAGCGTTTCCCTTATTTACCGTCAAATAGGACTATTATGGATGGTACCGTGTATATATTGTTTGGATAAACTGCGAAGTGAATTTCAAGACTTTGTTTGAGTTTTATTGTTTAAACTCATTTACTAAATTAATTTTCTTAATGTAATGAACATTTTGATAACTAACATTTACATGGCAAATTTTAAGGTATAAATATTTAGAAAGATAGAAACGTAGATTAGAAATAAGGTTATTTTACTTCGTTTTTCTTAAAATCCGATGGAAAAGATTCTTAGATATTTGATAGGTATTAAATGTACAGTAAAATTGGTTACATGTATTTTTGTACGTTTTGTCATGAGTGTGAAAATTGATTATTTATATTATTAGACGTTTCAAATCTGTTGCGTATATAATTAACTTAAATACCTGATGCATCTTTATAATAAGAAAAAAGAACACGATTTATAAGCTTTAGATATTGTATACAATAATAATATACATATAATAGTATATTTTTACTGAAAAATATAAACGTTTCTAGTATTTAAAAAAAATTCTTCTTCATTTTTTTAAATAATTGCAGAATAGTAAACTTTTCCAGCAAATTTAGCCTGCGCGTAAAGGCGAATTGTGTCACCCAATTTTATTTATGGATAATACAGACTGAAAACATTGGGCGAAATGCGTATCCATTGTCAACTGTAATTAATCAACGTAGTTTTGCCTCTTATTTTGTACAACTGCAGTGCTCTGCCTCTATTTACTTTACGCTTAGGTCATTTATATTTTAAGTCATTTTTTGTCTGTACGTCTATAAATATTCTGGTGCGTAAGTATCGAGAAATTCAAAATACTACTATGTGAAATTACTAAATTAAATTAATTTAATATTGATATTGTTTCTTTGAAAAGTGAGGTCGCTTAAGGTTTTTGGAGAATGAATATAAAGCTTTTAAGAATTATAAGGGTAAATTAAAGTTACTGAGAGATAATACGTTTACGTGGTGAAATAGCTATGTATTATCTCTTAATTAAAATTACAAGAATTCTCAAACACCTCATCATTTCATCTGACCTAAAAATTTGAACTTAATGACATGGTTATAAATCGTAAAACGAAAAAAGGAACAAGTGTAAACACAGAGGAGGTACACATCGAAGCTAGATCATTCTGTACAGGGCAGAAAGACAAGCCAGTGCGGCGGTGACACAATGGAGGAGGGCTTCTCCTTCTTCTCGCCGTACAACGAGTCAAAGTGAGCAAAAAAAGAAGAAAAAGAAGCGAGCAAAAGGAAGGAGAATAAGAAGAAGAATGAGAAAGCATAGTAGAATCTGCGCTCGTTTCATAATGAGCTGCAAATAAGAGATCCCTTCGACGCGGAGAATGATTTTAAGAGGGCGCGCACTGGCCTTGTTCTAGCTTCGAAGGCTCTCGTGTCGCACCTCTCGTTCGCGCTACTAGCTCCGGTAAAAAAGGCTCGCTCTCTTTCAACTCAGGAGCGCGCCGAGCAGACTCGACTCATCTTCTTTTCCTTTAGTCTCTGTCGTCTCTCTCCTCTCGCCATTCTTTTCCTCTCCTCGCTCTCTCTCGCTCGCTGCTTTTTTCTCTCTTTCTTCTCGCTCTTCATCTCGCGCTCTGCGCCCCGCTGATGGTAGCCCTACGTGTGTCGCTCTCTAGCTCGTTCAGCTATATAGGAAGCCTTCTCCCCTTAAACGAACGGAAGTTATATTTACTTGGGGCCGCTGTTTGCCGAGCACTCCTTGTTTTCGTCCAACTTTGCAATTAGACGCGCGCGCGATAGGTAGAAATGTGTAGCGAGGACGAAAGAGAGAAAGAGAATTTTCTTCTCTTCCTCGGCTTTTATTTTTTTTCCTCTCTTTATTTTCAGTTTATACATATATACAGTCTCTGCGGAGAAACCGTAGCTGTACGAAAGTGATTTTTGCTTTTTCCATCGGATATATTATAGTTTGTTAATCTCTTTCGTTTTCTGATCTTTTTTTTAGTTTCTTTTTTTCTCAAGTTCCCGTGGCTCAAGTTCCGTAATGGCTGTGCGTCAATAAAATAACGCAGTTCATTCGAGCCTTTTGACACTTTCTTACTCGGTAGGGCGAGCGAGAAAACTTTTTTACGCCTTGGCAGCCCGTTTATACGCACCTGGTAATTGAGTATTTCATCGCGTGCAAACTTTGCGATTCAAAGGTGAGCAGCTACCCTTTTTTAGGTGACGCTTTCCGAGTGGCCGACTTGTAAATAATGTATACCTTACCGAGGGTCGACTTTTTCTGACTCAATGGTATAACTCTACATTTTTGAGAGGCTCAAAGGATACTTGGAAAATTTTTTCAATAAAAATAATGAAAGTTTTTATCAAGTACTCGTAAAAAACTTTGTTACATTTTATTTAAAATACGTTAAAAATTGCTGAAAATTTATTTAATAATATAATAAAACCTCTATTTTTTTATTTATTAATAAAATTTTTAATGAATTTCATTTTTAATTATCAGACTTATTAATACTTAAATTATTCTTATTGAATTACTAAAAAATTTATAACATTGCGTATATACTCTCCTACCAATTTAGCCAAATTAAAGAACTTAATGATATTGCAAAACTATTAGTTAATGTCGGCTTTTTAAATAGACAAATAATTTTATAATTGTAAGTAATTAAATTTATCGTTCACTCACTTTATTTCAATGAAACACTTGAATTCCTTATCTACAAGGTTTGAATAAATAAAAATGAAAGATTTTATAAGAGAAGAAGCAAAGAAATATTAAACATGATAGAAATAATGTATACTTTTTAAAAGATACGAAAGCGCAAGTTCCTTAATAATTTATAATTACTTCCTACTTACTTACTATGTCACTCCTGATCTTCGTCTTGGTTCTCTAGTTGTCTTAAATAATAAAAAAATTGAATATCCGAAGAGTAACTTTATTTAGTGCTTGAGCAAGTTATATTATACACTCCGTTAAATTATTACCTTAATTAGCGTTTATCTGAAATATGTCTTCTTTTAGCGGTTACTCGAACTATGAATGACCTTTCTTAGTACTCTCGCGAGAGGCCCTACCCTTCCCAACGGACGATATATAAAAATAATATTTACTTTAAAAACTATAGCTAATTTTTTAAAGAACGTTACTATTATCCTCTGTCTCTCCTAAAATCTAAAATTAAATTTTAATAGAATTTTATTTATTAGAAAATAAATACTTTTTAATCTATATTTCTATCACAATCATCGAACGATTGAAGAATAAACTCAAAACTCCGTTCAATCAACAACTTTTCGCAACGAACTTTCTCAGACAGCAACTTAACCTTGACTCGTTAAACAAAATAAATACTTTTTTAAGTCCGATTCGACCCTATCCCCCTGAAGAAACTACTTCCTCCGATACAGCCTCGGCGACGATCGAGCGCTCAACTTTCTAAATAATCAAAAGTTTCTTGGGGCCACCGTCGCGCCATTATATCCGGCGAATAATTTTCCTTCCGCGGAAGACGCAAAACAAAGGCGAAGGCTGCGTTAATCGGATTTCGCCCCCTTCGCGTGACAAATTATTTTAACGAGAATTGCGCGTTGTACGAGCAAAAGAAAAAAAAATATGACGCGATAACTAAGCGCCGGGTGGTTTTTTTATACGAACCACCCCCGCGTATATCGGACGAAACTTTTAATCTCCCGCTCAATAAGCGAGTCCTGCATATAGGTGGACGCGCCTTGCGCGTTTTTTACACGCTTTAAGCTCGCCGCGGGATTAACGTGCCGAGTTTTGCCGGCGCACGGTGTAAGAATGTACGTAAAAGCCAGGATATTCGCTCGTGCATGCGTAGGGCCGTTTTAGTTGCTTTTGTCGTTCCGGGGCTATGGTGATTCGCTGTGAATATAACTACGCGCTTTGGTCTGAGAGGATGTAGCATTTTCTTTCTACTCGCCTCTGCACTCTTGGGGCATTAAGCGCGGGAGGGGGCGGGGGTGTGCAGAATATGCGGAATTTTTATTGTGCTTTAATTTGCGCTAAGCTCGTTGGATCCCTTAGGTGTGTATATTGCGTTTTCAGATATTTTTAGTGACTGCGGAATTGGATTTTTTTCATTGGATTGTTTATCGATGATATGCTGTTTTTTTTGTAGTAATTTTTTGGTATTTAAAATAATAGTATTATTTTTTTTATATTTTGAATTTTTTTAATTTGTAGGTTTTTATTGTTTTAAGTTTTAAACGTACCGTTAACTCGCTAAATTATAACTCTGCATCGAGTAACAAACAGTAAGTTCAATATCGGTTTATCAACTTTAATTACGCCCAATTAAACAACCAAAAGAAGAATACCACAATCCACATAAACTATTCGAAAAAATATCCCGCAAAATAGAAACTTTTTTCCTCAAGCACACAAAAGCCTCATAATTCGCCGCTCTCATCGATTTGTTGCGGAATTCCCCGCTGCATTACCGCGCGACTTGGTAAGTGCAACTCGTATCGACGAGGGGCTTGGAGCCAGCGCCAGCAGCAGAGAAAGGAAGAAGAGCCACCTAATACCGCGGGCATAAAAATTGCATGAGAATCTGCTGCTCGTGCACGCGCGCGTTTTTATTCGTAAAAAGCAATTTACATAAACGAAGAGGCGCCTCCAAAAGTGCCCGCCCCGCGCGGCGAACACCTGCTCCGCGGACTTTTTAAATACATATATTCAGAGACTCTCGGGGAATTTCCGATTTCAAGATACGGAGGAGGCTAGTGCTCGTTTCTTCGAATATTACCGCGCGTCTCTTCTCCGGTTTCGCTCCTCTTTTTTTTACGCTAAGCCTCGCCGTTTCGATACCTCGAGGCGCGTGCTGCCAATATGCGCAGTCGGTATTCTCTATTTCCTCTCGAAGAGCTGCGTCGCGAGTGAGTGCTTCCTCAAGCCGGGAAAAGTTCTTCTTTTTTTTTTAGATCTGTCGGTCTTTTTTCGGCTTTAAATAAATTATATTAGTAAATGGTATAGTCACAGATGGATCTATGTTTGAGACTTAATCATTGATAGGAGTCTTACAAACGCCTGTATTTTATCGCGATAATAATTACAAGCTCAAGATACAGAGCCTTATAAATTTCCCCAATCCATCTTCTTCAAGAACTAAAAAAATAAATAATCGCTCTACATCTCGAGTTACAAATTTCCCGTATCAAATTCCCTCCTCCCTCTCTCGATGATTATCAAAAAATCTCGCTCGTCACCGGATCTCTCGCCCAGACAAAGAAAAAAATCCAGCCACCTCTCTATCTCCCCTTTTCCTCCCTATATCTCGCCTCCTCTCTTCGTTCCCGCTCAAACGAAATCCACCTATATACGGCGCTCGCATCTCCCCCGCGCGCCAAAACAAAAGATTCGGCACCTTTATCTTTTACGAGCGCGCGAGGCCTGCGCGCTGCACTGCTCTAAGCTTTAGCTCGGGCTCCGCCGGGATTTCGCTGCTTCTCCTCCCCCTCCTCCCCCGCAGTAAATGCGCTAAGCAAATAGTCGCCGGCAGCTGCAGGCTCACGTCGACGCTGCTTCGGCTGCTATCGCGATGTAGCGAGGAACCTAGCCATTCCCCTGCACTCGAGCGATAATGGAAGTTTCGCGTAATATATGCGTATCGTTAGGTGGAAGCTGAGGCGTTAGAGCGTAAGGTGCGTTGCTGGGAGAAATTAAGAAAATTCAATTTTCGATTGCCGATGCGCGCTCGGGCGTTGTAATAGCAGCGTGAGTGGGCGATTTCTTTGCGCGTTATTGGGATGTGGGATATATGGGATCGTGCAGTTTTTAATGGAAGTTGAAGTATTATATACGAGGCAGTAATGGAAGTTGGAAGTTGCAGCTGCCTTCTGAAATTGTTAGTATTAATGATCAATTGTAATTCTAGCTTTTATGAAAATAATAGTACTTTGTTATACGTGCTACATTTTATACGCATAGTTCAAAAAAAGGTATTTATTAAATATTTTTAATACGATTAAAAGAGGGGTCTGGGAGCGAGTCTAGGCGATAGAAAGCTCGCCCTCAGCTTCGTGTCGGCTACACAGTATGGCGTCAACATTCAAACGCGCGGAGAGTCTTACAAGGTTTGCATGTCTACATGCGGGTAACAATTTTATATTATAAAATTTCATATAAAAAAACACATAAAAAAAATTCCATCCCTCGAAGCAAAAAAAGTCCCCATCACAAGAACTTTTTACTACCTCGTATAGCAGACCCAGCGACACACGCTCTATACATCTCACCACTAATTTGCCGCGCCAAAATGACTCGCAAAAGAATAATCGACTCTTTATATACCAGCGGAGCGGAAAAAACTGCATTTCCGCTTGCGCATTTTTTTCCCTACCAGTCGTCGTCGTCAGCGCGTCGTCGCCGCGTCCTGTCCTGCCAGTCCATAATCAACGATGCAGATCCGAGGCGTAAATTGGCTTTCGCGCCTCGCCATTTATATTTATTCCGCGCGTAGGTCGACACCGCCGCTGCGAAATCGATACACACACACCGAGCCATCTATTCCACGCCTCTCTCGCTCTCTGTATATATTTTTTGCCGAAGATCTAGCGAAAGCGCGAATATAAAAAATTCACGAGCCATTGATTTTTCCCAGAACCATCCGCCCACGCGCGTATGGATATATACACAGCGGAAAATACGAGAGAGCGCAGCTGCGGTATGTACGCTCGGATAATTATACCAAAACATCATCCCCTGGGCTCTCTGTCTCTCTCTCTCTCTCTCCTCGGGAAAAAAACCATCCGCCGAGCGTCCGTCGTCCTTTATTCGGAGGGCGGCCGCCGGCTATTATTTCAGCGCGCGGAGACTCGGGCGCGCTTTAAAGCTCGGCCACTGTAATCCTTGAATCGGCCAGCTTTATTTCGACGCGAGCGCGGCTGTTTCGAGCGCTCCATTGTATATTCGGATCGCCAGATTAGATGAAAGCCGCTGTTGCCGCGTTTTGGAAAGCGAAATTCAATAAAAGCTCGAGTGGGCCCGGCCGCGAGTGAATTTCGATGCTGCTGCTGCTGGGGGCGAACAATGCGTAGGGCTGATTCCTGGAGAATTTATTTCTCGGGATTAATTGAGGAAAAGTTTGCGACCGCCGAGTGTGAATATCGGGACTGGATTTTAGTTGCGAAATATTTGAGAGAGCTGCGCTCGAGTGCGGGTATTGTTGGGCTGAACCGGTGGCTGCTTTGGGTGGATTTCGAAGGGAGATTTTGGGAGAAGGATGATGGGGACGAGGCAGTGATTGAGTCCTGAAATTACATTTGTTTTGTAATTTTATTTAAAATTTTATGTGATTAGAATGTTGAAAAAATATTTAGTGAACAACCGAAAAGTAGCTAGCCGAGTTTTAGCTTTACTCATTGCAGCAAAGACTTTATACATTGCATATCTACAAGAGGTATTAAATAATTTAAATTCAGATAATTTAAATAATTATTTATTTTTACAATCGAGATTTTATCTTATTAAGCGGATAATGTTGCAAATAAATTTTTAAATTATTATATTGATATTAATGTTTTCGTAAATGTTTTATTAATATTATTGGTGTATCCGGTGTTTAAACTGTCTTTTGTTCTCAAATGAACCGTTCACGATTCAATTAAAAAAAAGATTTCTTTTTCGTATTTTCGTTTAACTCACAAAAACTGTAAATGTAAAAGGATTCGACGCCCCTTAATATCCCCGGGGAAATTTTAGAAACTAGGCGCGCGTGTTCGTATGTGTTTACGGCTCTGAAAAAAAGAATGACGTCACGTACCGGGTACAGAAATAAGAGGTCTAAAACCATTTTAAGGTAACTTTGTATGTAATACTTTAAAATGCTTAAAAGATTGATTGACTTCCATCTTCGTCTTATTGGTGCAAAAGAGGAAGTGGTTTACATCATTCAACTTCTGTAGCTTTTCCGTTTTTTTCGTTCTGATATTGGAATTATTGGATAAATTATTATTAGAGCTTATTCCAGTGATATATTATTTTTCCGATAACAATGAAATTTGGTACATCCGTAAAACGCTTAATATTTCAAATATTTTTTATTATTACAGTAAAATTTTATAAAATGAAGCCTAACTTGATTTATTATAAAGTATTATCTAAAAATTACTGATATTTTTATTTGTAAAAATCTAATTTCTAATTATAATAAAATGTGAATATTCGACTTAAATAAAGCATTCTTTTGTAAATTTTAACAGTACTAGAAAGATCATTATTATAACAGTCGAAGATCACTTTACATTTATTTTGTAAATAAATCATAAATCAAATATATTCTGCAAGCATCAATATTGAAATATGTAAGCATAGCAGTAGTAGGTGTGTTTAGTTTACGTCAGTTAATCGAAATTGAATAAATTTTAGTTTACGCAAGTATGAACATTAATGATCTAAACAGAGTTGAGCTATGCGTAATTTAAATTGCTTTAGAGAAAACATTAATTAAATAATGTTGAGCTCAAGTAATTAAAATAATCAATAGATACTTTGAATAAATAATTAACATGTGAAATGATTTTATCAGAAATATGAATGTATTTACATCATTTAAAAATCTTGTTTTCCCTATTATTATTATATTATTAAAAAGTATTAAAATATTTTAAAATATAACAAAACCTTATTGAAGTTCCTTTAATCAATTACTATAAACATTTCTGTATACATAATTTTTAAATATTCAGATAATATGTATGATGAATAAATAGTACTTATAAGCTGCTGATGCATTAGAGTGGATAATGCCTATTTTAAAAAGTTAAGGTTTAAATGTTTTTTATTATGGTATATCTTTTGAAGAAAAAGAGAGAACATTTATGGATTTAATTTAAACTCCATATTAATAACTAACCACATCTTATTTGTAAATCACCCTACTCACCAAAAAGCGTTTACCTACAAAAAATACACACAGCAGCAAAATTGCGAATCCCTCCAAGCACCGCACTTCCACGGCTAAGCACGAAAAATTCCCCATTCAAGCATAACCACGACGCACTCTTAAAAGCCATCGAGCATTTCATAACTCCCTAAGCACCTACACGCAAGAAGGGGCGACCCAACCCGCAGCATTCCACATCCCCTTAATGCTCGCATCCCCCGCGCGTGAGCTCCCGGCTCGTCGCGCGCATTTCCGCGCTCGCATATCAAGGATCAATCACCCTCGCTCGGGCGATCAGCTATATACGCTGCGCACATGAACCGCATCCCCTTGGCGCGCGAGATAAGCGAGAGCGGCGCGCCTGATTTATTGCGGCCTCGTCGAAGCGTTAATTCTCCCGAACAACGCGCGGCCTCGAAAAAGTGCGACAGAGAGCCGTGCGTGCGAATTTCGGAGGAAGTTCGGATTATTGTCCCGAGGAGAGGGCTGCAGGCGTTTCCGTTCTATTAATTATCGCAATATCTGCCATAAATTCCGATGCGCTGCCGGGTATTAAGGCCGGGTGCTGCCGCGCCTCGCGAGGTAATTACCGAGCTCTTGGCTCGAGCGCGGGGATAAACAAGAGCCGTGGATTAAGGCGCCTCCCTCCCGTATACGTATTTCGACGGATGACTGGCATTTCTAAGGGGAGGATGGAGTTTCGCGGAAAAGAGGTGGGAAGAAAGACGCTTGCGGTGATGGTTCGTATGTGTGGATTTTAATAAGGGTGGGAAATTTTTAAAATTGATTGACGCGAGTGGCGTTTTATGGATTGCTTTCGGTAAAATTACCGTTAAATTGCAGTTTTATCAAAAATATTTTAACGTGAATTTTAATGATTATGAAAGAAGGCTTTTCGTGATTGTAGGAATTTGATCATGCATGAATGAATAATGTAAGAGATCCATATTTGATTTTTAAATAATGGAATTTTTATTAAATTGTCAATTATTTCCACGTACTTAACAAAAGCGAATTATTTCATCAAATTCTTTCCCAAACTTCATTTGGTCATATTGCACGTGCTCCGCTGAATTTTGCAATGCAGATCCGACATTCGTAATCAGCGAGCTCAAAAAGGAACGACAAGTCTCCCAAATTCAGCATTTTCAGCTGCATTGTATATGATATAATTATTCAGTTAAATATCAATCATTCCGAATATTCGTTTTAAATTAATGTAATTGCAGTTTTATAATTAGATATGAAAAATAATATGGACATCTTGTTAAATCATTTTGTTTGCGAATTTTTTCTTACTTATCTAACATTTCGAGAGTGTTTGATTTTTTTCTGATCCAGTAATGTAAATAATATTTTATGTGATTTTTTATGTAAGAAATAATTTTCTTTTAAATAATATTAGAACGTAAAATTATAATATTAGGTTAATTTAAATTAAATAAGAAAAATATATTTAAATGTTTTTAATTAAATCTATGATCAAGTGAATTAATTATGCGATTAAGCTAAAAATTTCTTAAATTCATAACTATAGCAAAAGCAACTACAACTTTTACAATAACGCAGTACTGCATTAATGAAAAATATTTCTTTAGTCAAACAGTGGAATTAATAAAGATTAATTAAATCTATCCACTTTTTCTCGACAATAAACTAAAAACATTGGCACAACAGAGCTCAAACGAACAAGAGAAGAGAGCACGCTTTTAATGCACTTCCTTTTTCTCGTCTTTCTCTCAGCGCAGCTAACACACATATCTCAGCTTTGAATTTTCTTCTCCCTCCACTGGACCGAGAGAACTGGGCGCGCGAGGCTGCTTCTTATTCTTCTCCTTCTTCTTCTCCAGTACGCCCGCAGGGATATACACAAGAGTTTGCTGCAGCGTGGCTCTGCTTCTTTCCCTAGTTTTTCTTTCTTAATTGCCCTTTCCACTTTCTCGCCCTTTCATTATTTCGTGTACAGCGCGGAAAGAGAGAGAAAGAAGAGGGAAGGAGAAGAAAGCATCCAGAAGTCAGACTACGCTAGCGAGACATTTCTAAAAGACATTCGTCTTTCATTACCAGGGGGTAATGTCATTAGAATTGTAGTAAGAAAAATTGCTTTATTTTCGCCCTAGGTGGAATTAATTTCGCGCCATTCCTGCAGGGAGCGCCGGAATTTTCGTATTTGCATTTTAAAATTTTTGCCCGGCAAAAATTATGAAAAATGCAAAGGTGGGTTTGAATAATAAAGACAGGCAGGTTTTAAAAATGAATATTTTTTTGAAATTTATTTGAACATGTTAATTTTTAACATGTTATGAAATAAAGTTGATGTTGTAAATTTTTTATAATTACTAAATTAGTTGATTAAAATAACAGTATTTGCTATTAAAATAATAAATGAAATTATATGGAATTTTTAACAAAAATGTATAAAATGCGTGAAAAATTTTATATAGTTTAAATTTACAAAATAGCAATGTTATGAAAGTTGAAATTTTTTAATATTATAGGAATGTTTATTTGGAGCTACCGTAACTGGCGGAATATTTTTAATTTATGTAAATAATAAAGTTAACTACTAATTACTACGTTAATTTTACTATTTATATCATCGATAGTAAATATATTTATTGGTTAACAATTAATTTTACCTTCCTTAAATTTAAAATATTAAAGTACCTATGCAAAAATTAAATTCAGAACGTGAAGTTATCTCTTTATTGAAAAAAGTTACTGATGGACACGTAAGAAATAAATATTAGTTAATTACAAATATAAATATTTAGCATGAAATAAACAGTTGAATATTAAAATTACATTTTTCTCTTATTTTATTTTGAGCCCAGATTGAAAAACTTTAATGTCTTTTGAGACTTTTAATTGCTTAAGTGTTTCTAATTCAGCAAAAAATCAATTTATTTTTTTTTTGTGTAATGTTTTTATTGTCTTTTGCTTTTTCACTCTGTAATGGCCGTTTAAAATCTTTTAAACGTACATTAATTTTATCTTTTTTCCATAAACTTTTTACTTTCTCTAAAAGTTTTTTTCATATTAAGCTCCTTAGCTTTAAACTCTTTATTTAACGGATGGAAAAGTAAAATATCAAAGATTCAAATTCAATCAACCTCCTAAAATATCAAAGAGTTGGATGATGTTTGTTGAGTTTGGCAATAGTGTAACTATTTTTCTTAGTTTTTCCCTATAGTATTTTACTAGTTTAAATAATTACTGGAAACTTCATTTTCAATCTACAATATTTGTTTTCCTTTTTTGAATAAGTGTAGTTGCTTTTAGAGAAGTCAATAAAAATCAAATTTTTTAACTTAACAATTAACATGCTTTTTGCGATCTTACACTTGTCTTCAGCTCTCTAGAATATATATGTTAATCTAGAACTAATAGTGTCCGCGTTCTTTGATTTGCATTGTGTTCTTTTGAAATACCTTCTTTTTCTTTACCTACAATTAAACATTGTTTTTAACAAATATTCTTTACTTATCTTGCTTTCTTTTATTATATAGTTTGACTATTTTTTTTTAACCTAGTAAACATAATAAGAAATAATTTTAACAAAACTATGTTCTTAGTAAAAGCTCAGGCATATAAAAATCTTGAATGTTCATGTTAAGTTTAGGATACAAAAAGGGCTACTTCAGGCACTTTATACATACATTGCGCCTGATATGGCTTTTACATACGTAAAACTCTTTAAAGCTTCCTGTAATATCAAGCTAAACTTTTCAGAAATGTAATCCACTCTTGTTATTTTTTTTATAAAAAAGATTTTTGATGTAGAAGCTGACAGTTCATCAAATGCTTCCCTGCAAGCTTAAAAGGAAACGCATAGCTAGACAAAACGCTAACTTGTCGAGCTTTTGAGTACCCCTTCCGGAATAATAGTATAAATTTTTAATCGAACAATTTATGTTGTCTTACATGAAAAACAAACAAAATGATGCAATCAAGAAAATTTTTTAATCTAATTTCAATTTTTTTTTTTTTTTGAGTTGATAATGGTTTTAAAAATAGTTAAGTAATTATATTGCTAACGTCCAATAATATTAAATAATTTTTACCTATATAATTTATGGCAATTTATTATCTAATATTTTCCCTTATTAGCGCATTCGGGAAATTAATAGTATATGCTACACCTCTGTAGGAAGCAAAAGAGTTGATTAGTTCAGTACATGTGTAATTGCACACCCTTCCCTTTTGCTTCAAGTGGCAGGTACTTCCTGAAAAAAATCAGTCTTGAATCAATTAACTATGCTTAAGACTTTCATTTTGACAAAGTAGTTAACTTTTATAAACCTCGATTCTTTCCTTTCCTAAAGAAAGATTTTCGAATATAATCAAAATTTATTACAAAAGCTGAAGACGTCTGAAACTAAATACTTCCATCCTAAAACTTACTTAGCAACCCTATTTCTCGCTTTATCATCGACTCAGCTCCTCTTTCTCAGCCTACCTGTGAGCAGCCCCCAATTAAGGGTTAAAGCGCAATTTGTACACCTGCCCTCCGCTTAGTACTCGCGCTCCCCGGAAATGCGCTGCGTAGGTCTCGGCAATTAATTACGCGAAAAACATAATCTCAAAACCATAGCTTCAAAACAACGCTGGCCTGCGCTCCGATTAAAATTTTAATGTGCGCGCTCATTCAGCAAATATATATATTCGGAAGTGCGCAAATCCTCTTAACAATATCAATGTTTAAACACGCCCGTACATTACAGCTCGCGACTTTCTTAGGAAGCGAGTTCGCGCGCTCTTTCGGCCTTGGCGCGCTTTTGTCTGGCTCTAGCTATTGTCATGTTGGCTTTATACGCCGGAGTTCTTACTTCCTATGCGGTTTTCCCGACTTCCGCCACTCTCTTATCTTTCGCCGGGCGTGTATGTGACCTGGGAGTGCGTGTATGTATAGAGAAAGAGCGAGTTTCGGGAGAGAGCGGAGCCAGATCGAACAAATACTTAAGTAGAAACAGAGTGCTACTAAGAATGTGGATAAGCGGATGCTGTATTTGAAATAGGAAGTACGAAGTTTTAAATTAGTATTCAAACAATGTTTCGTGATTCTGCATTAAAAATGTTCTTTTACAAAATGTACAATAAAATGTTAATTTTATTAAAATGAAAAAAACGTAAAAGGTTAAACTTTTACAACAGAAACTTACATTCAACTTAATATGTCTATAATTATATATCAATGTATTATGTAATGTGAAATCTTTCGTAAATTATCGTACATAGTACCAGCTTCAACCCATTCCAACTATAAATTTTCTAACCTAAAGTAAGCCAGAAATGCATCTTGTGTCTCTGTTCTTCTTAATACATTTTAACTCGCGCCGCTGCAGCGCACGGTAACAGTTAGAAAAATCTTTTACACGCGCCGGAGCAAGGCGAAAACTTTTCACTAGGCTTTTCACTTTGAGGCGCCAAGTCTAAAAAGGTATGTATACATGTATCGAACCCTCGCATGTGTTTGTCCGCGTAGACTTGGCAGCCATTCAGTGCGCCAGGTAGGAAGCTTTCGCAGAAAAATCCAGTCAATCGCAAAAGTTTTGTAAATCTTTAAAAAGTCGAGGAGGATTCAGCGGAGCTTCGACGAGCTTGCGACCTTACGCAGACGTGTTCGTGCGTCTTATGTGTGGCAAAAGGACGAATGGAAAAACATTTTCAAGTTTTGTTTGCTTTTTGCTATTTTAATAAACTGCGTTCTTGACTTTTACTTTGTAAGAACGGAAATGATATTTACTCTATTTTCTTGAATTTTTTCTTAATTAAATTTGCAATCATAATGTCAGATCCCAGTAATATTATCTGTAAAACTGGATGAGCTGTTTAAATATAAAGCAACTGCAATTCCAATATCCGAGAAAATTTTATAGATGTAAATTTAATATAGTTAAAATGTATTGACCCCAGCGCGATGAAAATAAATTTACATTAGTGAGTGAAAATTCACGAACGCGCGTTTGCATATTTCACTCGGCAAAATAAATACTCAAATATATAAAATCGCAATATTTCATCTTGATAAAACATTTCGCAATCGTTATCCAAATTCTCATTTCGCAAATATTTATTCATCCCAATCGCCCATAACTTAATCAAACATCCTAAAAAAAAAACAACAAAACTAGCCGCGCATCATTCATTAAAAGCACCCTCATCCCGAGAAACAAATGACACCCAAGCCTGTTTACAGCCAAGAGGATAGAACCATCAGGCCATTATAAAAAGAGCAGCGACAAATGATTCGCGATAACTCATCCACCCACAGCAGCCCCTGCGTAAACAGACTCGCGCAAACGCAGCGCCCTAAGAACATAAGCGCATTAGCGCCTACCTCGCGGACCGGCTCTCAGATATAGACCTGAGATAGCGTCTCGCGCGTTTTCTTAGGCGCGCCCGCGAAATGCAAAACGAGCCGGCGAAATCGCTTTTAAAGTGCTACTCAAATAAGACGAGCTCGCGAAGTCATATCTGCCGCGGCCAAGCGAGGAATACGCGATTCATCATGCGTATATACGTAAGGATGAGCACGCCATCTGAATACGTCTCGCTGGGGAGAGAGAGAGACTTGTATAAGGAGAGAGAAATTCGTCCCGCGAGCCGCGTACGTGCGCCTAGGAGAGGAGTGTATTTTTCCCTATATGAAATAGAGGCGGGCTAGGAAAAAGCGGCTCCTACGTGCGGCTTAGGTAAACGATTCTTTAAACGCGCTTCCGGCTGCAGCCGCCGGGCGCTGCTGCGCTACGGGAGCGTGTAGGTGTAATCCTTGAGAAAACTTTTTACACTTAGCGTCAGGAGGGTTGCGCTCGAGTGACGGCCGCTCTGCTGTATCTATGCGAGCGAGCGTCCGTTTAAATTTTTTAACCCTTTAGCAGGCATCTTCGTTGTTGTTACGCTGGGCGCTATTTTCTGCGGTGTCGCGTGCGCCGCGTGATAAATGTTGCCGGGGCAAAGTGTGTGCGCGCGCTCGCGGTATCAACTTTGCGCGTCTTGTGTGAAAAAATTTAATAGTTTCTATGTCGAAGGGAGTGAAATATTTAAAAACTTATTGCCGAGATAAATTGTAAGTTTTATCGCGCCGTGGCAGGTTGCTGTGTTTCTGCTGCTGTTGCGTTGTTCTACTTTAAGCAGATGACAAGGCTGGGTGGTTAGTAAAATTTACAGGGATATTTTTTTTATCCAATTTTTAATTTTGAAAAAATATTTCGACGGCACATTGTTTTTTCTAGGGAAAATCAACACGTGGGTGTGAAGTATTTTTTTAAAATTGAAAATTGGATGAAAAAAGTGTGTTTAGCGCGGTGAGTACCTGGAGGCTTTAACATTCTCTTAAAAATAGTTTCTTACTACTTTACCTGACTTTTCTTAAAGCGACTTTACTTTTACTTTAACATTATGTCTGATAAGGCACATTTACCACATACATATTAATAACCAATTTAAACTTAGCTCTGATCATATACAAAAACCATTGAAAATTCCCGCATCTTTAAGCTACAGCGCACATTTTAAAGATTAAAAGAGGCTAGCTTAAACTTTAATTTTTCTCGTCGTCGCGCACGTAACAAGCCACCCCGCTGGCGGATTACGAATTCTACCGGGGCAGCATCTGGGCATGAGTGGGCAGCGCTAACAATGCGTCGTAGCCCGATGCGCACATGCATTTTAAACGAGCGCGCGCGCGTAAGATGCCGAGAGAGAAAAGCTGAAACAAAAGCCACTCGTCTCGGCCTCGGCTCCGCGGTTGTCTCTATACGTACGGCTGCGCGCCGCTGCTGATTCTCGACGAACTCTTTTTTCCTACGCACACCTGTGTCAACCCATATTTTCCTTCTTTTATTTTAGTACTTTAAGTTCTCTGACAGTTTTGCGTTCATCATCGTTTGACTTACTTTAAATGCT